>JANHFL010002784.1:32534-43142 GCA_032468155.1 Oxyrhabdium leporinum | reverse complement strand
TCTCTCCTCCCCCCCCCAAACCCCACACAAATCTCTCCCCTCAGTCTGCCTGCTCAGTCATTTCAACTCGACTCTGAACTTATCAGAAGCGAATCTGAAGGCTGAGTTCAGTTGCTCCTGGCAATGTCAGATGGGTTTCTGTCATGCCATCGAGAGGAGTTGGCAGCTCCTCCCTTCGCAGGCGCCCTCCCCCCTTTCTGCTTTCTTTCGGGGCTGCAGGCCTGTGGTCTGGGGAACAGGCAGCCTGCAGGCCAGCCGAGGGCCTTGCCGTGGTGGGTCCTTCAGGGCTCAGGGATTGGTCCCTCTCTTCCTCTCCATCTTTTGGGCCAGATCTTTTGGGCTTCAGGCTAGTCCGGCAGAGAGATGGCCCCTGTCCACCAAGGCCCTGGAGATGCCTTCTCCACAAAGGGAGGCCTAGGACATTCTAGCGTCTCCACCCCTCCTGAACAAATTCTTGGCTGGGCCGCCGCTACCAACGTCGCAGTGTCCCTGCAGGGGCTTGCCACGTGGCTTGCAGAGAACCTAAGGGGAGGGGTCCAAAGGGGGGAAATGATGAACAATAGATTTGGGACGGGCAAAGATCATCGATTCTTAGAGACGGGCCTTGTTCTTGGAGAACTTTCGGACTGACTGCATCTCAAAGGTCTGTAATGTTTAGGGACTGAAGAAAATAAACCTTTTTGAAAACGAAAGAATGCTTAGCTTTGGTAAATGTCTCAGCCACCCCAGGGTTTGTGTAAATGGAATGGGACTTTTAACTATCAGTTGAGATTAAGAGTGAACAGACATCCAACTGATTATATCCAGGAAAAAACCAACCCATACCACTTTATGTTGCTTCCTCCTTCCTCCTATTTAAAATTCAATTCCTGACAGGCATGTGTAATATTAAGATTTCTAACAGGCTATTCAGTCCCTGATCCCTATGATAGATGATCATAGATGAGGCGGCTGAAAAGGGCCCAGCCTTGGACGACGCCCCCTCCTATTTTATAGCCTTCCACTTGGAGAGATGCCCGCTTATTTTCAATCTCTGCTTTTAGTTCTTTTAAAAATAATGTAATGATTGCACACAACCCAAAGCTCCAGCGATGACTAATTCACTGCAAAGGAACTTCACTTATATTAGCACACAGACTAAAATTGGAACAATACAGAGAAGATTAGCATGGTCCCTGCAGAAGGAACGTAACTTTGATTTATGGATCTGGGCTTTAGAAATAAATAAAACCGAAGCAAGCAAGTACCCACGGCTTGATGGACGTTCCTCTTCTTCATTTTAAAAGTCATTTTATACAAATATGCTTTCCTTTCAACTATCTTCGGAGGTCAAAGGCAGATCTGGCGTCTGAATGCTAATGTTTCCTTGCATTTAAGGCTAACGGAAGGGGATGAATTGAACAGAAAATTAACACAGTTAAGAACCGGGGAAGAATTTTCCTTCTACAATCTTTGCAACAGAGCGAGCAATTCTGTATCCTGGTTTTAAACTGTTGACTTCATTGTGTCTCGCACAGTCCATTGGTCAGGACAATTATAGCGCACTGCAGAATTTGCCGGCGGTAGGTGTGCAGCTCAGCACAAGAAGGAAGGAAGAAAAAGTACCAGGGGCTTGTAACGGGTTCTTGAGTTTGTCAGGTTAATTGGGGCTTTTGCTTATGATTGTCCTCACCAGACACGAGAGAGCCGGGTTTCTGGAGCTCAGAAAACAGCGTCTTTTGCTTAGCACAGTAGACATTTGCTGAGGCAGACGGGGTGGTTGAGATAACAACAAGACTGACCGGGTGAGAGCCAGAATAAGATGAAAAAAAGACTGACAAAGCAGGACCAAAAGATGCCCAAAGAGCATAAGGTGAATTTGCTCCAATATTCCTTCTTCCATGTGAATGCGAGAATTAAAAAAAAAATGGAGGTGAAAATTCATGCATCTTGAAGGAACGTTTCTTCCAATTTCCCCCCCGCCCAGCAGTTCGGCCTAATTAATTTCTTCCAGGATGAATGTCTCCAGAGAAATGGAGCAGAAGGTTGAAATATTCAAAAAAAATATGGAAATCCATTTGTCCTGTTCCAGAAAATCTCCAAGGATAGAGATCTATGATTAATTATCCGAAGTATGGAAAGAAATGCCATAGCAGGCCCTTGTCAGTTCCAGGTTTTTGATCCTTTGCTGCTACACTTTTGTGTTTTATAATTACTAGAACTACGAAGTGTGGAGCTGACCCCTTCTTGGAAGACTTAATCGGTGCTGCAAAAGATTGTCAAAATTCTATCTGCAAATGCACGAATCATTCATTGCTATCAAAAGTCTCCTCACGCCAGGGGTTGAGGAGGCATGCACCTGGACCAACTGAGATGCCATCAGGTCTCTAGGGCAGATGAGAATTGGTGTTTTATCCTAATTCTGCGTATAGTGTACAAAGTTGAAATTTGAAGTTGTAAGATCCATTGGGAACTGAGCCAATCCAACTGCGTCGCAAAGAGTTGTTCTTTTCTCGCTTCTTCCAGAAGAGAGGGAGAGAGGAGAGACAACCCACAGAAAACTCACATGGCCTTTCAAATCTCCCTTGGAGCTTTGGAGCTGAATTGTATTTCATAGGAAGTTGGGTTGGAAGATGGATTCTGTGGAATTCTCTTGACTTGAGGCTGCCCCAGGCTCAATATCCTTTTCTGGAAACTCTGCCAGTACCCGAACAAAACCTTGTTGGGCCTCAAAGGATGGAGAGAGGAAAGAGAAGAATAATTTTCTTTGCTAGGATTTACCCTGTCCCTCCATCAGGCTTGCTAAAGAATTACAGCTTGCCGAGTGTTCTCGTGCATCATCCATATCAACCCTACATATTTAGTATTGCATGCTTGATTTCTATTAGTGCAAGCTGATATTGGTTTCCTGCATAGTTCGCAGAGGTGATGCTAGTGTGATTTTGTGTGTGTGTGTGTGTGTGAGAGAGAGAGAGAGAGAGAGAGAGAGAGAGAGAGTATTAAATCGTGCTTTGTGAAATTGAGCTTGCAATTCATGACATGCCATTCTTTTTCCTGTTCTCTGCAAAACATTGGCACAACTGAAGGAGTTTGAGCTGGACGAAGGAGTGAAATTTCATTTCTATTTGGCATCCAGGAACAAAAAAACAATAAGAAGCCTAAGCAGTTTTTGAAAATAAATGCAGCCAGGAGCTTTTCTACAACACCAGCAAGAGTAAAGAAAACACTCCTGCACAATTTTGCTCCAAGGTACTTACCAGCCATTCAGCTCAAAGAACAGCAATAATTAAAAAAAGGAGGACACTTAAATGCCTGCGCCATCAGCAGAAAGACTTGTTAAGGCCCACTGGATTTTACCGGCTGCAGCATAATTGGTGTACCAATTGACATGGCTTTTTTCTCCTCCCCCATCTTGGGATGAAGGAAGAAGTCTCTGCTGGTGGTTCCTGGGGAGACTATTAACATTTCGTTTCTCAACTTGGAGGTAATCAAGAGGAGAGCACAGAAACTTCCAGAGACTGGGAAATTGTCCCATCCTGAGACCCTTCAGGATGGCTGATTCAGAGTTGATGCCCCCAGGATTAGGTGCCAGCCGTACTCTAGTCCCACCAAGAAGTCCTACAAGGAGACCACTAATCAAGATCTGAGTCTCTTTAGTGGGAACAAAGACTGGCAAGGCCAGCAGAATTTCCAGAAATGGTTAGTGTTTACGTCTTTTCCTCAGAGCTCCACACCTGAGGATTGCCACATGCCAGATGAGCGTGCCCTCAGAGGAACTGGTAGATTTTCTGGTCATGAACCATTGCTTGTGTGGAGGGGTAAGCCTGGAACAGACACGTCCAAGCAACCGGGAGCTTCAGTCCCAATGCTGGGCTTCTTGAAAATCAGGAAGTTCTGAGAAAGGCCCTGCTTGAGGAGGGATGCATCATGGAAGCAACAAGACTCAATACAGCCAGGTGACAAGTATGGAAGGCGGAGAGGATTTGGTCAGCCCCACAAGGTATCCATTTAGGGGGCAAACGCTTCAGACATTGGAAGTGGGGGGGGAGTAGAAAGTTGTGGCCAACCTTTGGCAGGTTGAAGGCTTCCTAAAGAGGCTCTTACTTCCTCCTGAGGCTACTTGTGATCCAGATATAAATATCCCTATTTAATGCTAATAGAGCTTCAGGTCAATTTAATATCCCTTATTAACATTTGCATTGGCAAACCTTCCTTAAGTAATTAGAGGAAGAGAATTACAAACACTTTGCCGGGAGGGATAATTCGAAGAAGAGGTCCAAAGATTTCCAAAAGGCTTAATTGGGGTCATCTGGCAGCTTCCATCTTGAGGGACATCCAAGCCAGGAAACCTCAGGACTTCCTGATAAAGCAAGTGATGACCTGGTCAAAACATCTCTAAAACAGCCAGAGTGGCTGTAAGGCTCATGGTTATTAGAGGGAAATTGTGTGGGAGGCCTCAGGAAAACTTGTTTTTTTTCAACCAAGGCCGTTCCTGTTTACTTACTCACTCTTTTCTACCTTCCTTGAGTATCATATAAAAGCCTTTTTCTTTTTTTTTGTGGAGAATAATTTTCAAGCGTCATTGATTTGGCCCAACTTTGTGGGAAGGGAGTTGAAGGATACATCTCAAAAAGTTAATCTTTGACACCAATGGCTGGCTGGTATATATTACACGCGTGAGGATGGGATTGCCTGATCCAGGACAAAGACAAGGACCCCTTGGAGGGGAGATCTGGAAGAGACCTAAGCAAGGTCATTGCAGTGGCTGGGTTCCTCGTTGCTTTCAGTCAGTTTCAGTTTTTATTGTGGGAATGCAAGGCTGCAGAAATGCATGTTTTTTTCCTCTGCTACATTCTGAAGGATTATAAAATGATGAAGCCCCTTTCCAAGGCCGCTCTGAATCATTTAGTCACAGCATGAACACATGATGAATAACACCCTATTCCACTCTGCTATTCATTTTTTTTTTAAAAAATATGTGGTACATCATGTGCAATTAAGTCACATTTCAATACCTCTTAATTTCCCGAGATTAATGCTGGGTGTCTCAACCTTGTGCGCAAGCCTTTAAGAGAGCCAGATTTTTATTAGCTTCGTCTGAATATCAAATTATTCTGAGTAATAAAGAAACAATGATTTAAATTTTGCGACAACCTCTTTACTGATGAAAGGAAACTCATAAAGATTCTGGACTTCCAGAGAAAGGGTCACGTGGATGCCATTGATGGAGCCGATGAAGTTGTAATAGATCTGGAGACACAAGTCCGCCCAGATCCTTCTGCTCTCGGTTCTTTGGAGAAAGGTTCAACCATCAATTGAATGGCAGCTGTCATTCCCTAAGACACAGATTTCTTTCCTAAAACTCTGGTGGGATCCAGACCCTCAAAGCATTTGAAGAACTTGGAGGAACGTCCCATGGGAGGAGGTTGAGGCCTGCTCTCTGTTGTTGTGGTGTGTGGGACAAAGACAGGAAGCCAATCAACAGCAGAACAATAGAAAACAATGTCTGGCCTGTGAGCAATTTCTGAGAGCAGTCAGAGACCTGAAAAGCTGGTGGGCTTCCCCTTCTCTTGATGTGTTCTAGCTGGACACCCACCCATCAGGGATGCTTTGGATTTCGGCATTAAGAAGGGGGGTGGAAATCATGGCCTCAAGGGCCCCACCCAGCTTGCCAGAACAAAACAGGCTAAATCCAGACATCTGTTTTCAGATGTTAAATATGTGAAGGGTGTGATCTACTTGAGCAAGAGTGTTTTTCAGGCCCTTCCACAGAGAAAATGTGTGGGCAGAAATTTGAGTTTTGAAGGCTAATAAATAAGTAAAAAATAGTTTTTAATGTAATGCCATCTTGTCCTCTGTTGCGGAATTCTGACAAGAATGTTTCCAATTCCTATAATGTCGGTTTTTCATGTTGGCTCTTTGGCCGTTCACTTTTAATCTCCTTAATTTAGTTCATTTGAAGGAATTAGTTGCATAGCAGGAGGAGGGAAAGTGGGGAGTAAAAGGCTTGTTTGATATCGTTTCCTCATTTTATGCTTTCACTGTTAGGGGGGAAATGCATCATCAACGCACCAGAGAAGATGACAAAGTTTTGGTCACCCCAGTCTTCCGTCTCCTCACCGGGAACTTACGAGCAACCATCGAAGTGGCAGCTGGGAGCCATTCCGATGACAGAGCTGAGCAGTTTAAGTAATATAAGATCATTTCTTCTATCCCATTAAATTTCTAATTTCTTTTGCAAAAAACACGCATTGAATAAGGGGAAAAAAAACAATTCTCCACTAAAGCTGTGGCTTATTCTATTTAATTAGCTGCCTTTTATGAAAAGCAGGCAAACATCAGCTGCACTTAAACGCACGGAGGGAAATACGTTTTGGTTACACAGCTCATCCATCTTCGGATGGGACCATCAATCACTCACTGAGCTCCCTCTTTCCTGGGTTTAGAGATGTGCTGGATGAAGAGCTGAACGTGGGACCAGAAACCTCGGGAAGGAGGAGCCATGGGATATTTCAGGGGTCCTTCTGATATTTGCAGTCAGTGAATATTTGAAATTGACTTCCAAACCATCAGGAGCTTTGCTGTCATTTGAAATATGCAGCAGGCGTACTAAGGAGAGCTGGTGTGGGGCAGAGAAGCTGCAGAGAAGGGATCTTCTCCCACCCTTCACCCCCGGGTGGGGAAGGGGTGTCTCTCAAACAGGCAATCAGAAGAAAGCAGAAAGAGCCATCTGGTTAAAATCACAATCTATTTTTGTAATACATAATGTGTATCCCATCAATTCCAACCCCTATGGGCAGCCGGCTCCAAAATAGAAGAGCTTTCATAATATTGCTAGTTGATAATATTATAAATTGCTAGGGGCTGAGGAATACCTAGCCCCCATCCCCACATCAAATGAGGAAGATCAAGGCAGAGGCATTGAAGAAGCATTTTATCTGGAGAAGGAAGGATCATGCTGGAACACTTGAAATTCCTCCAAAATGGGGTCAGCAGAAAATTCGGACCATTGTAGGACCCAGAAAAATATTCTGAAGTGATAGGAAGGCAGATCCCAAAGAGACTGGACAGAATAGAATAGGGCAGACAGAGGTGTCCAACCTTGGTAAGTTTAAGATGTGTGACTTTCAACTTCCAGAATTCCTCAGCCAGCGATGTCTTAAAGTTGCCAGGGTTGGACACCCCTGCTGTAGGTTCTGCTGCTTGAGCAGGGGGTTGGACTAGAAGACCTCCAAGGTGCCTTCCAACACTACTATTCTGTTATTCTGAACGTTAGGGGGCAAAAAGATGGGTGGCCATTCCCTAGCCGGGAAGAATCAACGATTATTCCAAACTTGGTTCTTCCTCACCTGATTTGGAGCGCCTGACGCTCGTCTTCCGTTCTTCGGTTTGGTACCTCAGAGGCCTCCTCCTCTGGAATGAAGCGCCCAGGAGCTGCTGCAGGCCACCTTTAGCCACAGAAGATCTGCCCTTTTCTTTTTCAAAAGGACAAACGTCGCTTTAACTGGGCTTCAGGTTTCCCTGGTCTGGCCATGTGCGTTTCTTTTCCTTTTGCCTTTGTGGAAGCAGCTCTCCGATTTGCGTCTTTTAAACAGCTGGGAAAAGAGAAAGTGACGGGCTGTCACTCTCGTCGCAAAAACAGCCCGTTCCTCCTACAATGCACAAGGAAGGCTTCCAACATCAGCAGCCGCCATCAGCTGAGCTCTGATTTCCAGGCCGTTCAGAGGCCGGTTCCTCCTAGCCTCCTTTTTTCCACGGAATGGTGGACAGAGGAGCTGAGGGCTTCTTCTCAGGAAGCCAGAAGTCATGGTAGTCAAGCATAGTCAAGAAATGCTACCTCGCAGCAATGCCTCCCTTTGAAGCGAGATCAATACGGGTCTTTTATTACATTTATTGATATTTCATGTATCCAGATCGCCCGTCTCCCTCCAGTCCACACGCCTTCAAGTGGCCAAGGCTGAGGAGCATTGCCTACAGATCACGATGGCTTCTCGCATTCTTCATTGGCCTATTTTCAATCAATTAATTGCTTGCTTTCATTTATATTCCATCTTTATACATAAATGGCCCTGACGGTGACTGAGGGTTGACCCAAACAAATCATAATACAAGCAACTATGAGGAGAAGAGGAAAAGGGAGAAGCCGCAATCCTTGGTAAACCGATTCTGGGCACGTGGGCATGGATGGAGCACAGCAGCTGCAGCAGGCGAGGCCACTTGTCTTTGATACGAACATTTGCTGCCCCAAGCACCACTGCAGGAAAAGAAACAGTTAACCCCAGCCCCCCCCCGGGCTCTCAGCTGACCTTCGCCCAGCCCTCCATCTTCAATCCTCGATTTGCAAATGGCAGAAAAGACAGATCGGAAAAGAACTGGTCAGCGCGGCGCTCAACAGCTTCCCAGAGAGCCAGAAACGTTGGCTTTTGACGCAAACAGGACCGTGCAGATGTCAGAGAGGAGAAGGGTCATTTAGCCCCGAAAGGGCCGAGAGAGCTGGCCCGTTTGGGCACATCCTTCCTTCAGAGGTGTCTCCGGCTCCATTTGCTGAAACCAAAGGATCAGGCTCCGCCAGGGCCGTCGCGTTAGGCTCTAGACGATTGAGATCGCCAGAGCAAATAGCACCGGGGGTGAATGAGAAGATACAGATCGATAGATGGAAGGGGACACGGCCTGATGGGAGAAGAGATGAGACTGCAGTCGACGCAAACCTCATGATTTCATGCTCAGGAAACGAAGCAAACGCTGTTGCCGCTTAATGCGTTGTGCTTTCGGATACCCAGCAGAGTTCAGGCTGCCTGGATTCGCGCACGGGGCCACGCCGTGGTTGCTTGCACAAGTCGCTGTGTTGGCCTTTCCGAAGAGAAAGGGACAAGACTTGCTAGCTCAAGTGACCATCAAATGCTTTGCTTTCAATTAGCAATCAGAAACCCAGGGTGTAATTCTTACACTTTGCAAAGCAATTTCCAATTGTTTAGCCCATTTACACGATTCTTGCCTTTCACGGTGAACCTGCGGTTCGATTGGCATAAGGCAACGTGAATTATTAAAATTAACCTCCCGCCGCTCATTTGAGTCGCGTAGCTAGAGCCCCCTCCGGGGCAGCCTTCGTTCCTACCATTTCTTCCTTTGATGGATCATAATATGATCCCTTTCAAGTACTCTAAGTAATAGCATCACATCAAAGCAGTTTCCCCTCTTTATCTTATTCACAAATTGTTACAGTGCATATTAAAGGCGAGACAGTTTTAATATCACTTCCGTACTAATTTGCCAGTTGAAAGGTATCATTTTCCCTACAGCCGTTGCCTTCCTCCTCACCCCATTAACATCTTGGCCTCATGAATATCCCTAACTTAACATTTTGTGTTTCCAGTGGGTTTTCCCCCCTTTCCCCAGTCTAGGCAAATAATAGATTTTTTTTTAGACAGGTGTAAACAGGGGAGAAATAGAATGCTTTAGATTGGATCAGTTCATGCTACAAAGGACAAATCTAATTTTCTAAGCGTGAAAGATGCTACACTCGATTCCTGGTCGCCTGTGGGTGGGGCAAAAAGGACGTGATGTCATACGCATCCCACATCGCGTCACTTGTGTCCTTGTCACAATGACATCGCGACATATGAGCAATGAGGTCACGGTGGCTTCTGTTGGGGATCCGTGAGGCCAACTCCTCCTCCTCCTCCTGTCAAGGTTCAAGAGAAATGTTCATATCCTCAACCTGACCAGCCCTATGCCGAGTTTCTCTGACTCATCCACGAAGATGTGGCAATTGGCATCGGTTGCCTGGCATGTCAAGGGAGCAAGCGCCCGTCTCATCCTTCGACGGCTGCCTTTCAGGACCCTGGAGTCTTGGAGAACAGAGGCTCCCGAAAGAATGTTGCTGGCCAGGAGTAAATGATGACGTTTTAAGGATCTGTTTGTGGATCAGATACGGGAGGGAAAGATCATTTGTCGTATTTTAAGAGAAGGTGATAGGCTACTACAATGGTTTGTACTTGTTATGATGAAAGGGTTCTTTATTTCTTTTCTTTTTTCTTACCATATTATTATTTTCCTTTCTGTTTTTTCCTTTTCTGCAATTTCTACTTTTCTTTTTATTCTTTTGTTGTTCTTAGTTTGTATTCATTTTTATCTTTTTAATTGCCATGATTAATAAAAATTCTGTGTCAAAAAAGAAGGTTCTGGGAGTTCCAGTCTGCACTTCTGGAAGGTATCTAAAGAGGGGGGGAGGGGTGGTCAGAAACCAGAGCAAAGGTGCTGCCTCAAAGCCAAGCAAACCACAGCGTGACTTGTCCCAAAGGTGCTTTTTCAAAAGGCAACTGGACTTCCTCTATTTTTCTCGGAAGACATTTCGCTTCTCCTACAAAAAGCTTCTTCAGTTTTAACTGAATGGTGGAGGATGGAGGGACTGACATTCTTTGCAGTCATCTGGTCGTTAGCAGTCTCTCTGAGAGCTCTTCAGGCCACTTGAAGGCTTATCTGTGCTCTCTGAGTCACCTGAATGGTGCAAGTGGGTGTGGAGCCTTCTTGGAGCTACTGAAAGGATTGGGTTGTAAACAGGGGAGAGGTTGTGTCGTATCCCCCCCCCCCATTGAGAGAGGGCTGTTCAGTCTTGATGCAGATGGCCTC
>JANHFL010002782.1:143983-161105 GCA_032468155.1 Oxyrhabdium leporinum | reverse complement strand
ATAGTTGTTGTGAACCGCCCCGAGTCTTCGGAATGGGGCGGTATATAAATTTAATTAAATAATAATAATAATAATATACCAGGATCACAGTATTTCATAGAAATGTTTTTACCCCTAGTTTTCTTTATTCTTCACTAACCCAGTTTAGGGATAAGGTTACTGCTTTTTAACTGCAGTCATTGTTAGGTAATTGGGAGCCAGAAATCCATGCTGATTTACTGCAAAGTTTGAGATCTACTAATGGATCTTTTCCCCTACTGCTTTCATTCAGGACATTTTCAGTCTCTTCATATTTTCTGTTCTTCTTCTTAACAAATATAAGATTGCAGATTTAAGAATTAATCATCAGCTCTAAGCTATTAATCGTAAATCTGTATTTCCTTTACTGTTTCTCATGTGCTTATTTATCATGTTTGTTTCCTACACTCCATGTGAAGAGATCTTATTGAGCTACCTCATTTTATTTTCAGGCTATTTTAAGATAGATGAAGTGTAAAAGAACAGTGACTAGCTCAAGATTGCTTTATAATACCTGACAGAAATTTCAAATTGAGCTTCTTTCAATCAGAATCAATGTATTTTATCTACCATTTTACACTGGTTACCAAGTAATGATGGGCAAATGGAATTCTTGAACTGACAGCTACCTGTATTCTCGGCTCATTACAATAGTAGCTTTTAACAGGGATTGTAGCTAGCATCCAATGTATAAACCTGGGCTATTTTCTCATTTTCTGTTCTCACATAAACTAGATATAAGGACCCTCCATCCAGGATGGTTTTCCATTAGTTCTGTGAAAAACTGAAATCTATTCTAGTCTGATGTATGTTTCTTTTGCTGAGAATTCTTAAGCAGGATTTCCATTTCCAAACATTTCTGGATGGATGGTCTCCTTGACTCATGATCACCTTTCACCAGGTGGATGATCTCTTTATTAGTGTCTTAATCTTTAGGAATATACTTCAGAATAGTGTGGTTATTGATTAGTGTAATAAACATAGATATATGCATATTTTTTATTTGCATATACTTCATTTACGAACCTAAACTATATTCTGATACAGGAAAGACAACAGAAGGTTTGAATGTTAGAGGAATTTTTGCTAATTGATAGACAAAAGCCAAATTATTTTTTTACAATTAATCTTTGTGCAAGCAGCCATAAAACACAAGTACTATGAATTCAAAATCCATTTAAATGTTGATTTTATCTGTATGATGACTTAAGAGGTTGTCTTTATTTAATTTAGGTAGAAGGCGGTGAAAAAGATCTTCATTCAGGAACTGCAGGTGGCATCATCCATGAGCCCATGTCTGATTTGGTAGCTCTATTAGGTAAAAAAAGAAAACTATATATTGTTATGGAATTGTTAGGTTATTACTGATGGGAGGGGGGGGTGTCTCCCATTTCATAGTACCTTTAGTACCATGAAAACAAAAAAAAGGGGTTGAAAAATGCTTAAATGTGTTCTGATTTCATATCATTACTGAGCAGCCTCCTGCAATCCTCCAGAACAGGGGTCTCCAGTCCACAAGTCTTAAATTTGCCAAATTTGGAGACTCCTGCTACAGAAGATTGGGAGGCTGAATTGTGACCAAGTCCCTCAACCTTATCATAGGGCGGTATAAACACACAGATAACTGATGCTGTATGAAAAGATGAGAAACTTGTAAAAGGCTTCCCACTAATGCCAAATGTTGTTGTGGTATTTAAGGAGATCTTAACTGCAAGGGTAAAACATAGAAGTGGAATGCTAATCAGAACATGACATGAAGCTAACTGATGTTACATTGGCTGGTATAATTTGTATAAAGATTAATCGAAACATAGATTTAAATTACACAAAATGTAAATTGGTTTTGTTTAAATCAATTTGTAAGGCAGAAGTAAACCTACCAGAATACATTACTTTCTATTTTAAAATGGCCGTCCTTTATTTGCTATCTGCATCTATATTAGCATAATAATGTCTACGTTTTTGTTTTCCTCTCTCCTTACAGATTAGAGCCATGCAATATTTTAGTTAGATTTCATTAAACAGTAAATGCATAAGATAAAATAATTATTACAATTTGTTTTGGTTGTTATTTGGAAAATAGCAGGAGGAAAGTGTGTTGGATACGTTGGCCACCTTGAGTTATTTTTAAAAATAATAAAGACAGGATACAAATAAATAAATACAGTTTGATTCTATAGACAGTCTCGTGAATTCATCTGGACTTATTTTGATCCCTGGAATATATGATGATGTGGCCCTGTTTACAGAAGAGGAGAAAAAGCAATATGAGTTGATAGAATTTGATGTGGATGAACATAAATCAAATCTTGGAGTAAAGGAATTCCTTTATGATACCAAGGTATGGTACTTTCAATGATAAGATATTGTTACAAAACTCCCCATTCACAGGGCAAGTCTATAAACGTCATATTTCCTGTTGCAGATTCTGTCCTCTGTTTTCACAAAGGCAGGGAATGAGAATAGATGCACGTCTTTTGATTAGTATTATTAGGAATTGTCCCTTTGGAAGCACGGGCAGAAAAGGAAATGAAGGGAGGCAAATGGGAATAAATAAATTAGAAAGACCCAATAATGTTGTCTTTAACAAAAGTCTGAAGAAAAACAATTTAAAATACATGGTACCAAGAAAATAAGTACTAACAGAAAATGAAGCTCAAATTTGTGGCTGTGCCTCTGTATGTTAATGTGTTTTATCAACATAACGCTAGTGTTTCCCTGTTTTTCCCTGTTGAAGCTGTTTAAGTAATTGGTGTTGATTTTTTTTAATCGAGTATTTAATACCTTGATAAAAGTGTGGCAATGAATTATTATTAATAGTCAGTTTAATCACAATAAATCTGGTTCTTCATTGTCATTATCATAGATAGTATTTACTATTTTCCATTCTCCTAGTTGTTTGGGTAGACAGGAAAGACCAGGTCTAGTATCTAGATTCTGGTTCTCTAGTTTTATCCAATATCTGTCTGATTTCTTATTCCAAATAATGATTTTACATTTTTCAGTATAAATAGGAAATGAGAGATCTGCACATTTAGTGCTTTCTGTAATTTTGTAAATCATTTTGCACCACAAAACATAGTAAAAGTTTCAACCATTATGTTATAAAGGAACAATAAAAACAAGATTCTTACTCATTACAATTATTTATAGTTATCTGCTTCCCAAAGATCTGGGTGGAAATTAGGGAAAACATCAATTTTATTTCTCTTTGTCACACACAAAAATCCTTGTATCAGGTACTTAAATTAACCTAACAAGTAATTGTTTAGAAACAGCAACTTTATTAATTATCATAGTCCCATGGAAACATTTTCTTGTCAGCAACTTTCAGGTTGTAAAATTAACATTTAAATGGCTTAGATACATAATCTTGGTGTGAGGAAGCAGAATCTCAACTATAACCCCACTGTGGTCATAAAAAGATCCTTCAAACCTAAGATTTTTATTGGATCGCCTTGCTCCAATGCTGAGTGGAAGTACTGTTCATCCATTCATGAGTTCTGATAAAGCTATCTTACCATGACATTGTGCCCCTTTGCAAATACCTATCTTGCCTCTCTGTCATCCCAGTGTCCTTTTAAAGATGTTGACTCTGGTTTGAACAAGATAGTCATTCCGTTGTCTCCCAGAGCTCTAAATTTGCTGGACACTACTGTCTTGCGGTCTTCATGTGAGGAGTGTCACATGTGGATGAGCTCAAGTCTTTTCCTTGCCTGGAGAAGAACTATAAATAACAATAGCAATAGCACTTAGACTTACATACCGCTTCACAATGTTTTACAGCCCTCTCTAAGTGGTTTACGGCATATGGCCCCCAACAATCTGAGTCCTCATTTTACCGACCTTGGAAGGATGGAAGGCTGAGTCAACCTTGAGAATTGAACTGCCAAAGTGATGGCAGCTGGCAGTCAGCAGAAGTAGCCTGCAGTACTGCATTCTAACCACTGTGTCACCATGGCTCATAAAGAGCCTGTCTATTTGCTGGCTCTTCATTCCGCTGTTGTTGTTCGTTCTGTTTTTAGGGAAGCCATCTTCAGTTTATTTCTTCCTTGAGAACTAACCATTCCTAGGTCTCCAAAAATCAAGGGAGGGACAAGGGAAGTACATTCAAACATGCAGGATTCTATTCCTATAACTTTATAATAAACATAGCATTAACATCAGTAATTTTACTTTCCTAGTCTAATCTATGTTAGATGATTAATGTATGCTTAATATTGTCAACTATTTATGATTGGCTGTTAAACTTGATTTTAGTTAGGTGTGAGCAGTTACTGAAAAGCAGTGGAATTGGAGTAATATTTAAAAATATCCTGAAAATGATATCATTGTTCACTACTGTAGCTTTACTGAATACACTCTGGCTAAAGTTTTCTATTTCACTTTGTTCATTCCCTTTTTAAGGAGAAAATACTCTCACATATGTGGCGCCTGCCCTCTCTCTCTATTCATGGGATAGAGGGAGCTTTTTATGAACCAGGTTTCAAAACGGTTATACCATCAAAAGTCATAGGAAAGTTTTCAATCCGGCAAGTCCCTCATATGGATCTGTCTAAAGTGGAACACCAGGTAATATTTTCCTGAAACCTTATATGACTCTCAACATATATTAGATGATTTCTTATTGATCTTCAACATAATCCTGAGTGGCTTAGTCTAACACAGTTTTGGCACCAAGCTTCTTTTTCATAATGAGATATGAAAAACGAGCAGCTAAGAAAAACATTGAATTATGTGCAAGAGATCTTGGTATCAGGGCTCTATCATCCTATTGGGTTATTCCATTCTCATGTTATAGTATAATCTCTGAACAGTTTGGTGTTAATGGGCCAAGAAGACTGATGGAAAGCTGACTTCCTAGATCAAATAGGTAGAAATGCAACTGCATGACTGGCTGTTTTTGATTCCTTGCTTACTTAGCATTGCTGGGTTACTATGCTTCCTGGAGTCAGAATTAGGGGAGAAACCAACCAATCAACCAGCCGGAACTGTTGTCTTTCAAGAAAGGCTTTTTCTAATGGCTTGCCAGTTTTTAATAGATTTTCAGGGCCCAGTCTATGGATAACAAGAAGGATGTAAAGAGGTTTGGTATAGCTACAAAATTCAGATCCCAATATTGTTTGATCGCCAAGGGACGCATCTCTTGCCCAAATCACAGCTCTCTCTCACTCAGATTGTTCACGTGTAGTCATTGGAGGGAACTAAACTGCTTTCAGCCCAGATTCTGAGTGCGAAGAATCCTGACCCTGGCACAGACTGAAGACCGAGAAGAAACTTGAAGAAAATTAAAGAACAGCGGACATCTCAGCAGGAAATTGAAGATGAGGCACGGAGGGCTACTGCGGCAGGGCCATCAATAGATGGTGGTGATAATCAAACTCCATCTCTTTTTATGTCCTATGATTGGACAGTTATGATGATCATCTTGATTTGGTTGATACTCCTCCTCCCACCAGTTTGCTAGCCTAGCTCACTCATTCAGTTAGAGGCTTTCTGTTTTGAGGTACACACAATAGAAGTAACATTTTAAAAGACTATTTAAAAAAAACACACCTGAAAATAATGTATTTCTTTTTTTAGGTGAAAAAACATTTAGAAGATGTATTCTCTAATCGAAGAAGTCCAAATAAACTGACAGTGTCTATGCAAATGAGTGCAGTGCCCTGGATTACTAATATTACTGATCCTCAGTATACAGCTGCTAAAAAGGCAATCAGGAAAGGTTTGTACTGTTTTAGGTGTTGCAGCTTATGTTTTGCATGTGGCTTTTCACTGTCTTTATAACGACAATCAGCAAAGACCAATCATTTATATTATACTTGTGCATTTAAAGTTCTAGAGAACTGAAAATAGAAGATTGTCAGATATAGAAAGAAGCTATGGTTCAGTTACACAACAGTATTTTTATTTGCTAAGGATGTTTCAAATTTCACATCTGTATGCTGCATCCTAAGCACTTTTGAAGGGATTTCAAAAACAAATCATGATAGAGATCAGGAAGGTCAGGGGATAAAAAATAACAATTCCAGCTTCCCAAATCTTTTCAAACTTAAGCACAGCAGGGAACATTGGAATTGCTCAATTAGTTTCTATGGAATAGCAATAGCAATAGCACTTAGACTTATATATCACTTCACAGTGCTTTATAGCCCTTTCTAAGCAGTTTACAGAGTCAGCATGTTGCCCCCAACAATCTGGGTTCTTATTTTACCCACCTCGGAAAGATGGAAGGCTGAGTCAACCTTGAACTGTTGAGAATCGAAATGTCTAACTGCTATAGCCAGCGGTCAACAGAATTAGCCTGCAGTACTGCATTCTAACCACTGCGCCACCACTGACGCATACTTAGGCATCCTTGGATATTTAGCAACATATACTTTCCCAGTAATTATATCTTTATATATCTTTTATTTTTATATTTTGCCATCACAAAAAAAAATCCATCAGGAATATATTTTCTATGTTTCAGTGTTTAATCAGGATCCAGATATGATCCGGGATGGATCAACAATTCCAATTGCCAGGGTGTTCCAGAATATAACAAGGAAGAGTGTGATGATGCTTCCAATTGGTGCAATGGATGATGGGGAACATTCCCAGAAAGAGAAAATAAGCAGGTTAAAAATTTAAATTAATTTCATATGTTAGCATAAAGGAATATGCCCCATTTCCTCATTTATATTTTGATCAATGGTGGGGATGGTTATAGAAGTGGATCATTATTTCTCTGTCCTCCATTTTTGCATGCATTAGTACCTGTCTCATTTCATAATTTATAGAGGTCTTAGGTTATATAAACTTAATTCATATTTTGTGTTAAGCTAGTATTTGTTTCAACTATGATTTGGTGGATGAATGATTGTAATCTCTTTGAGACATAATATTAAGGCAAAAGCTATTATTTATTAAACAAAATATCTAGGTTCATACATCAAACTCAGCCTACAGCCCAGCTGTTTACAACTTCAAAGCAACAAAGCACTTTTAACTTTTAGATTGCTTGACAATTGTCTTTCTTTCCTTTTTTCCTTTCCTGATCAGATTTAACTATATCAGTGGAACGAAGATGTTTGCCTCCTTTTTACTGGAGATTTCAAAACTTCAGGCTTCCAATTGGAAACAGTGATGATGGTTCATAAAACTACAGTCTTATTATTTTCATCTATGTCTTATGCATGGCTGCAGTTTCAAATGCATATGGTGATGCTGTATGATTTCTTCCAGAAATATATTTTCAGACTTACAAATTCTTATGATACGTAGCTAAGTATTTCTTTCTCATTTGCTTTTTTCCCTTTAAATGTATGTATTTCAATAAGAGAAAGGCTGGATTCATACATTATTTGTTGAACAAGCCAGTGGATGAGTTCATATAAACCCAGGAATGGGCACCTTGCAAGCTGTATATGGTGCCTTGTGTGAGCCGTAAGCATCCACCCCCAAATTTGTGGCAAGATGGTTGAAAAATCAGCAGCAATTTTTAAAAATTAAAAATGGCAAATAATGTTGGGAATGCAATCACAAAAATTCTAGCAGATGAAACAGCTAGTTCGGTGACCATGTTGTGCCCAAGTGTTCTAATGCTCAGTTCTCTATTTGTATTTTTTAATATTATGAATTTAGTATTACGGCAAGGCTAAATCATGGTGCATATAAATATTATCAGTATTATTCAATATTCAGGCTACTGTTTTGCTAGCACATTTATCTCCCATGTGGAGAGTACAAGTATTTTCAAGTACAATAGCCTATTAGATTATATCTGAAATAATCTATTAGATTATAACATTTGCATTTGTTAGTTTGAGCTCAATTATTTTCTAATCAGTATCACTACCAATAATAGATTTTAATTCTGTCACAATATTGTATTGAGTGAACTGTACCAAAAGTTATTTCAGCAATACCAGTGAAATGGCTTTGTTGCTTATGGTAGACACTAAGCCATTTTATGAGAGCAGTGCTCACATGGCTAGGATGCTGGGTTGATGATCAGCAAGCCCATGCCATGTTCGATACCCAATGCTGCTGTTTGGTGGGGTGAGCTCCCGTCATTTGCTCCAGCTCCTGCCAGTCTAACAGTTCGAAGTGAGCAATTGTGAGTTGATAGATAGGTACCACTTTGGTGGGCATATTAGCAGGACACGAAAGGAGCCCCTAACTGGGCGTCCTGCAGGCAAGGCTAATCGCCAGCTAATCACAAGCTGTCATAGGCTAATCATTTCAACCCAAAAGTGCCTTAGCGGCTTGCAACATGAATACAATGACAAGCCATTTTAAGAACTTTGGAGTAGCTTTGAAAAGTCATTATAACATTGATTTTCTTTTAAAAAAGGTAAACCAAAAAGCCTCACACCTGAGCAATATCTTTAATAAGCCAAGTTGAATATTACAAAATGGTATGCAAACATCTGAGCTAATTGAGAATTCTATTAGGTAAGAGAGCTAATCTGATCTTTTTCTGAATTTCATTTAATTTTTTTCTGGATTTTAAAACTTTTTTTAGCATATAAAATCATTTTGTGCTTCAGCAATATACATACATGCAGTTTTCTTTGTCATATTTTTATTTTGTTGCTTGCTAAAAAAGGCAAGCTATTTCTTTTTTAAAAAACCCTAATATACACTTTTTAGTTATCTTTACAAACCTGACATGCTTCTAAAAAACAAATAGATGCTATAATCTTAAAAAAAGGACCAATCAACAGTGACAATATAATTTTTATTTTTATTTTAAAAGATCTATGCAAATTCCAATACAGTCTGCTAGAGATTAGAAACTGATCTCAGCAATTGGATCAAATAGATCAAGGCACCACTGAGTTATGTTTTAAAATAATTTATCATTTGCTTAGGATAGTTATTATATTTTGGGGTTTTAATTTGCAATAATTATGGGTAAGCAAGTGACTGAAAAATAGGCAGTCGCTTGCAATTCCCAAGTTGTTGGGATGAAAAGATGGGATTAGTATATTTAGTTTTGTTTTTGTCTAAATAAAGAGATAATATATTTTGATATTTACTGTCAAAAAAGGAATTGTCTATTGCTAATTTGTTTAATTTTAAAACACATTTTTGTAAAGTATTTACAAAATTAAAGATGAAAGTAATTTTAATTATTTTTTTCAGCAGTTATTCTGTATATGTGTTTTATGGTATAATACTGTCTCTTTCCTTCAGTTCTTAATCAGTTCCTTTATGTAGCACCTTCTTTTTGAATAGTCCCCAAATGACATTCATCAGATATATATGAACTGAAACACATCTAGATACATCAGATTAGGAAAATTTGTTCTATAGTATTTGCAAGAGTTCATTGGCACTTTTATATTTGCTCTTCAGGATTTTAGTAGTTAGAATATTAACTGTTCGTTGACTGGTACAAAATGAAATATACCATATTTGGGGTTTTCATTTTGAACATGGAATGCAGGAAACTAATCAAAAGTAGAAGTAGCCCTTGACTTATGCCATTTTTGTTCAATGATAGCTCAGAAATATGGTGGCCTTGGAAATGGTACTTTATGGCCCATAAAGCATTTCTAGCCATTGCCCCGTGATGATATGATTGTGATCTGGATGTTTGGCAACTGGTTAGCTCTTACGATCAGTTGCCAAGTACCCTGTGATCACATGATCACCATTTGCAATCTTCTCTGCCATCTACTTTAGAAATTCAATGGGAAAGCTGGCAGAAAATGTTGCAAGCTGCTGTTGCCTACTGAGAGGACTCCCTCTCATTTCCAGGGGCTAGTTGGAGAAGCTCCTGCCAAGGGAAGATCAACTCCTTTGGTTGGGTGCAGAAATCAATTAGAATCAGAATAGATATGGAAGGCACCTTGGAGATCTGCTAGTCCAGCGGTATCAAACTCAAGGCCCAGGGCCTGGATCTGGCCCACAGGGTGCTTAGATCTGGCCCGCGGGGCTACCCTAGAAACAGCGAAGGACCATCCAGCAGTGCCTCTGCCAGTTAAAATGGAGCTCGGGAAGGCTGCATGCAGCCCTCCCGAGCTCCTTTTTCACTGGCAGAGAGTTGCAAGAGGCCATCGCAGCTGAAAATGGAGCTCAGGAGCCCGTTTTCACTGGCAGAACGTTCAGGCCACCACAGGGCCCCCCAACATTATTGATGTTGAGCTGGCCATGCCCACCCTGGCCACGTTCAACCCGGATCCCCAAGGTCAAACACAATCCTGATGCGGCCCTCAATGAAATCGAGTTTGACACGCCTGTGCTAGTCCAACCCTCTGCTCAGGAGCCTCTGTACCATTTCAGCCAAGTGGCTGTCCAGTCTCTTCTTAAAAACCTCTGGTGATGAAGTACCCACAACTCCTGGTGGCAAGCTGTCCCACTGGTTAGTTTTCCTCACTGTTAGGAAGTTTCTCCTTAATTCCAGGTTGCTTCTCTCCTTGATTAATTTCCAGCCATTGTTTCTCATCTTGCCTTCTGGTGCTTTGGAAAATAAGTTGAGCAGACAACATGAGTTGAGCACTGAAAATAAATGGAGCACAGATCCCAAAGATCCAGAGTTATGGATGGGAGCTAAACTTGGCAGGTAGCTGTTTCACTCCATCCATTTAAAATCCTGGGATGCTGGGATTGCAGCCATTGAACAAAACTGTCATGTGGGCATCTCACTTAATGACCACTTCATTCAATGACCAAGATTCTGATTCCAGTTGTGGTCGTAAGTCAAGTACTACCTGCATACATTATATCAACAGAGCCACACATGCAGGCCTTCTGTGAGGACCCTTTCCTACTATGAAATATACTTTCTCAAATCCTGCACTTTGAAAGACAAGCTGTGTCAGGCAGCGATTTGGTGCTTCCTGCTTCCTGAAATCTCATGAAGCACCACATCGCCAAAACCGTAATTGCTTGCAGCATTTTAACAGGATCAGCTACTTTGACACTAATTAAACAGAAGACTACTAAAACTAAAAACAATTAAAAACAATATGTGAAAATTTGCTTGTGGCTGTTTAATGAGCACTGAAGGAAGGCAAAAGTTTTTCTTATTCTACAACATTCATAATTGCAAGGCTCGTGAACAGCCCAATTAGATTTAAATTCCCTATGAAAAATATAGCTTTATATAGCACACAATCTCACGTCATGTATTCCTGGGGCAAAATTACAGGGTGGTTTTTTTTTAATTGTCTGCTTGTCATAATTTGCACATTCCACATGTCTTGCTCTTCTGACCACTATTTAAAAGGAAGCTACTTCTATTCAAGGATTGATGTTTTTGTGACATCAGTGATTGGTTTTACACAAAGTAGGAGGGGAGTAGGAGTCATTTGCAGAGTGAAATACTGTCTGCACCAGCAAGTTTTAAGCATCTGATCTGTTTACTTAGAATAGGAGCCATAAGAATGCTAGCTTGCAGGCACAGATGAAAGCCAGATCTTGGAGTAGAGACATCTGGTCAACAAATAACAACTGCTCAGCTTGTACACCATGAAGCACAGAGCAAACAATCTGATGGCCAGTGGGAAAGGCGGGAGGAAGAAGCACCATGTATAAGCTGCTCCAACTGGGTAGCTCTGAAGGCTGAGGCTACACATCGTTTTTCAAAGGACTAGCAACTACAGTGATTGGGAAGCAATGCAAGGTGAATGGACCTACAGGACGTACCTAGAATTCAGAATTTCATTTTTTTTCAAGTATTTGAGAAGATTATCTTTTCTTTATCTGGACTGTGCATATCTGAGGGTGTTTATGGTAGTTTTTATGAGCTTCCACTTCAGTGTGGTGAGAAATTTGTATGCCAGCTTTCTGCAGCTTTCATCAGAGCAGCTCTAGGACTCTGCAAAAAGGGCCTTGGGATTTATATACAGATGATGCCGTAGGTTATTAAAGAAAAAAAAATACAAATGCTTTTATTTCTATTTGAAAACCGCTTCTGGACTTTGTCTTTGAAGCAGAAGAAAATGAAACTTTGATTTTGGATTTTACAGATTAAATAGATTTGTTGTTATAGAAATGGCTAGTTTATACTATTATGTAAAAGTAAAAAGTTGAGGTTTGATGTTAATGCTTTATTCTACTGCACCAGAGGGAGTCAGAAGTCAATGCCTTTTCTTTCTTTTTCCCCGTTGCTTTCCCTCATTTTTTCCCCCTAACTTCCCTATTTACTTTTTTAATTTTTTCGTATGCTATATTATAAATTAATACAATTGTTTTTTTAAAAAGATGATGCTTAGGTTAGGTTAGGTTATTCACCACTGGTATGTAAAAATATACACCCCATTTTAGTTTAAACTAACTGCCTATCTAGCCCAGTGTTATTCACCCTGATAGCAATTATTCTTCAACTTTCTTTTACAGTTATAAAGGAGATTCTTATACAGGTAGTCCTTGACTTACAACAGTTCATTTAGTGACCATTAAAAATTACAGCGGCACTGAAAAAAGTGACCTATCACCATTTTTCAGAGTAACAATCTTTGTAGCATCCCCATGATCGTGTGTTCAAAATTCAGATGCTTGGCAACTGGTTCAAAGTTCTGACCACAACCACAAAGTTGTGACTTAAAGTCATGTGATCCCCTTTTTCAACCTTTTGACAAGCAAAGTCAATAGGGAGCCAGATTCACTTAACAACTGGGTTACTAACTTATCAACTGCAGTGATTCACTTAACAGTTGTGGTAAGAAAGGTCTTAAAATGGGGCAAAATTCACTTAACAACAGAAATTTTGGGCTCAGTTGTGGTCAGAAGTTGAGGTCTTCCTGTATTCAATTATGTCAAATGATTATCTGGTCCCTTTGTCACGGGCCTAACTAAATGGAAAAATAAGAGCCAAGCAATACTATATCACCCAGTATCTATTTGGAAACGAGGTTGGTGAATGTAAATCAAATGGTTTGATCAAATGGTTTATAATTAACATATTGTTTGGACAAGAGAAGCTGAAATAAACATGAAGATAAATGGCTTGGACAGAGAACATCTTTTTTCTGAACCGTTGACTCGGCTTCCAATGGCAAGAAGAGGGGATTCTTCTACTGTTTGGTTCTGCAGCTATGTTGACATGCTCTTCTTAAATGCAATTGTCAAAGGCGTATGAGACACACGCTAAAAACAGATAGAACATGCTCCTACTTGTATTCTTAGCAGTTTGGGAGATTTCCTTAAGTAGAACTAGAGGGCTGTTTCCAGAGGACTTTTCTTATTGTGCATTAGCTAAAACCATAAGGAATGCAACACTGATGTGCAGCAGGAAAAGCTGCCTGATGTGTTGTGTTTTTCCTTACCATATTGGTTTTATTCCTTGTTTGAAATTTCCTTTCCCTTTAAAAATAAAGGCATTTATTCTGTAATAAAAACATTGGAATTGTTACCAAATATTTATTTGTTCTTTGAAGCTCAGAGGGTGGCACTGAGGCTGTGTTAAACAAGTTCGAATCTCTGAGTTGCTTTACAGCAAGGATTTTTTTTTCTTAGTTAGAAAGAAGTCAGGGAGGAAAAGTTCAATCTTCTCTTATCTGCATTGCTTCTCCATTAGAATAGTCACTTGGGTAATCTTCTCTGGAAATTTAACAATAATCATAGAGGGATATGTACATTAGCTTAAATAAGCTATAAACAGGATAATGTATATACTTGCAGATAAGCCAAGAATTTAAATGTCAAAATACCCTCCAAATTGGATTCAGTTTATCCTGGATGGACCCATTCTTCAATATATAGTTTTTTTCTTCAGCTTTTTAGACGTGCCTATACAGTATATACTCAATGATAACATGAACCTCTAAAATCTATCTTATCCACCTGCTATTTCATATTTTATTAACAAGCTCTTGTGAATCTCACAAAGCAAGAATATGGTTGTTTATTATTTTAAATATATACTGTTTTGAGGTTGATTTTTTTTAATTCAGGAAGAATTAATATAGGACATGACGATACCTTGAAAAATATAAGCTACACATATTCCTGTTTAATGCCTTCACACATGCAAAAATGTCTTTCAGAAACCAAAACTAACATTTATTTATTAAATGTATATGTTACTCATCTTGCCATCTAGCCCGGCTGACTCTAGGCAACTTACAATGTAATAAAAGTAGAAATATAAAAACAATTATAAATGTAAGAACAATTAAAATTACAAGAATTAAAAATAAAGGCTGGAGTGGAATAGGGGTGGTGTCTTCCCTATCATTGCATCAACCACTTCTAGCCTCAAGTATCTCCATCTGGGCACACCTCCCAACCGGCAGAGCCAGATTGTGTAACAACAAGTTACATAACGTACACGTTACTTTTAAATAACCATAATGAGTTTTCAAAACTTCATTATGTTATTTAAACCATATACTCAAAATAGTTTTTGTACTCTTATGTACAATGCAATTTTTCCACACAATTCAATGGAATATTTTTTACTTATACCGTACATAGTGATAAGAAAAGGCTGGAACTTAACTTGCAGCAAAATATACAATCTTTAGGTCTCCTTCAAATTTCCTTATAGAAATATGATAGAGGTATGGTTATATTATTTGGTACCTGCTTTTGGAAATGTGTTTTGTTCAATACCATCCTATTATGTTGCTTCAGTTTGATTTGACATATAGAGCTTAATGGACTTAACACCAGTAGTTTAGGTTCGTACCACAATGCAGGAGTATTAACTGGTTAAGTAAATGGAATATTTTCAAATATCAAGGGGATGGGGACTTATTTTTGAACAATCCCTCATTAAAAGCTACAAGGTCCTGCAGCATTTTTAGCCCATCCATCTTGATTTGCTGGAATGGCTTTTCCCCTTGAATCAAACATTCAATGATGTTCAGAAACTCAACACGATTCAGTTGCATATATAAAAGAGACTTCATGGGCTACATAGCTATAATACAGAAACATATCCCGTATCTTCACAGATATGCACCTATTAAATAAAGCAGTGAAGAGGCCATTTATATGACAATCTATAGTGGAATCTATCACTACTAGATTGGTATGGTAATACTATATTGTAGAATGGCTAAAGGTATGGCAATTGTAACATTTGAATGCTGAATAAATAATCCTTCATAAGCCTAAATGATAAATGAATTAATCTAATTGAAAAATGTAGCCCAAAGGGGCTAAATATACAAAAATGAAAAAAGAAAAGCAACCCCAGGTGTTTCTTCTATCAATACTGTAATAAGTGAAAAATGAATTTCAGTGGTTTCTATTTTGTAAATTTGTAAACTTTGTATTAATTTCTCTTATTCTATAATGCTACCCACAAATGAAATATAACAAAGGACATTTGCTAGAAACAACTCTAGTTTTGTAAAAAATAAAATAAAAAAGCACCGAGACTTATCTATGTCCGCTGTACACCCTCTACTGGCTACATGAGGTTTTACAGAATCTTTTAAATTCTAATCCTGTATTTTTTAAAATTAGTACCAATATTAGTAGTTACTTTTTAAATGCTTTGTTTTGCATTAAAGTTTTGTTGCTTGATTCCAGAAGTAGACAATTACAATTTTGTATCTTTTTTGTTGATCAAGAACTGCACTTTCAACAGTAACACAGTTATGAAGTGAATCTCGCTTCCCCATTGACTTTGCTTATCAGGTTGCTAAAGGCGATCACAGGATATTGCAACCATCATAAATGCATTCCAAGTGCCAAGTATTTGAATTTTGAACACATGACCATGGGGATGCTACAATGGTTGCAAGTGTGCAAAAGTCGTAAGACACTTTTTAAAGTGCTGTTATAATATTAAACGGTCACTAAACAAATAGTCTGGGTTTGGCAAACGTGGCACTGCCACACATCTCCCCTTCGGTCTCGTCCGTCAGCGTCCCAGAAGTCTTATGTTCTGTTCAGATGTAACTTTGCAAGAACTGCTGCCACATTCTTTTCTTTAGAGAGAAGAGGGCTTTCTCCTGGCAACCCTACTAAACAAACCATACCTGGTTCAGTCGTTTTCTAATTGTGTTGCCATGGACTTTAACATTTAACACGCTAACTAGAGTCTGAGATGCAACTCTGGGATTTTTTTTGCTGTTTCTCCGAGCATGGCACAGTCTGACCTTGAGCTGAATTTGCTGGGACGTCCACTCCTGGGAAGATCGGCAACTGTCTTGAAGGTTTTCTACTTGTGAATAATCTTCTGCATTGCAGAGTGATGGACTTTCAATTTCTTGGGAAATAGCCTTATAACCCTTCGCAGATTGATGGGCAGCAACAATGGCTTCTCTAAGATCGTTGTTGATATTTTCCCCCTTTGGCATTGTGTTAACACACACCTCAATGCTGGAGACCAGCAAACATCCCCTCCCCCAATCGGCTTTTATAGTGAAAGGATTAGAGCATGCAGAGTGTGTACTTAACTCAACTTCTGATATTCCTTGCTACTGAGCTGAGCTCCATTGTAACCTAATGCTCTGTCTGCAAAGATAAAACCTCCAGGCTAACTGCCAAGTAGCCTAGCTAAGTAACTTCTTGTGAAATGCAAAATGTGAATTCTGCCTGTTTGCTGTAACATAATGTGAGATAGCCCCCGCTAACAAATAGCTGGGCTATATGCCAGAAAATATATTCCTTTCCCCTTTCTGAGGTCCTTTGCTTCAGAGCGCTGAGAAAATCATGAGCTTTTGCATGAACTAATGGATATGAAATTATGTTTCTAACACTATGACGATCTGTGCAAGTGGTGTAAACTTTTAAGTTCTAAAGTTTTTTTCACGCGCCTGCTTTTCTCTCTTTGCTGCTGTTTAAGGTGGGAGATTAAAGGTAATCCAATTTTGCTTTGA
The DNA here is from genome assembly GCA_032468155.1 of Oxyrhabdium leporinum. Classification (NCBI taxonomy): domain Eukaryota; kingdom Metazoa; phylum Chordata; class Lepidosauria; order Squamata; family Cyclocoridae; genus Oxyrhabdium; species Oxyrhabdium leporinum. The sequence goes on along the minus strand of JANHFL010002782.1, from coordinate 144,315 downwards.
TCAAATCAAAAAACCGATAATCAGATTGCCTCCTGCTGACAGAATTTCATTGGATTTATCAGATTCTGAGCTGCACCCAAAAAGCTAACAATAGAAATGGTCACAAATGGCCACCCAGCTGTCCGATTCACTGCTCTGTTGGAAGCCTGGAAGTATCGTTAAATAATATTAGAATAAGAATTAGAACAGAATGGAATTCTTTATTGGCCTTTATTTAACCTTATGATTGATTTATCCTTTATTGGCCTTTATTTATCCTTTAAAACAGGGGTCTCCAACCTTGGCAACTTTAAGACTTGTGGACTTCAACTCCCAGAATTCCTCAGCCAGCT
>JANHFL010002782.1:131635-143811 GCA_032468155.1 Oxyrhabdium leporinum | reverse complement strand
CCTCAGCCAGCTGCTGGCTGAGGAATTCTGGGAGTTGAAGTCCACAAGTCTTAAAGTTGCCAAGGTTGGAGACCCCTGCTTTAAAACGTTCCGTTAAAACACACACACACACACATACACAAAGTCGCGCACACCTCCTACGCGGCTCTTACCGCGGTAAACTGCCACGACGTTTCCGGTTTTCCCGCCCACCCGTCGTGAGACGTTACGTGGTGCGTTCCGACGATGACGTATGACGGCGATTCTACGGCACGCCACTTGTGACTAAGATCATCACAAGCGGAGGAAGACGGCTTCCCCCCTCTGGTAAGCAAAGGCCGACGGTTGGCGGTTACCGCGCGTTGCAGGAAAGCCTCCACCTGCCACTATTATAGGAGTCAATCTGTGGGTCTGATGGTTTTCTCAGACTTTCACCGGACCTTTTTCGTTTCCGTAGGGCTTTTTGGGCCTTTCTGCTGCCGTCGTTTCCCCCCCCCCACCTTCCTCCTCTCAGTTAATGGGCTGGAAGGTTAAAAAAAATAAGTAATACAAGTTTTTGGCCAATCAGTACCCGTTGCCGCCGCCCGAGGTTGATGAACCAATTTCTGAGTGGTTGGGCGAGGAGGGCGGGAATATAAATGCACATAGCGATTGGCTAAGGCGGCAAGATTTCTTGCCCATATTTTAAGGAGGGGGGAAGAGTTCATCTCTCGAGTGCGCATGCGAGGGAATCATTACGGCTTCTGTCAGTCGTACTGCGCAGGTTTTAGGCGCGACGGCTGTTCCTTAGAAGTGCGGAAGGGAAGCACCCGAGAAGCTTTTGGGAGACTTTTTAAATTGTAGTTCACCGAGACCTGACGGTGCTTTGCGCAACAAAGTTCGTTGTGCCCGGGCGGCTTTGTCCATTAAGTCTATTACAGATAGACGGTAAAAATCCGGACCGCAAAAATCGAGTCGACCATGAAATAGCAGCAAAAAGCTCAGAAAATACAAATTCTGTGCTTCTGGCTAGAAAATTATATCTGGAAATATGTACTATGCACAAATATGCACAAATCCGGGCTGTTTGAGTTACCTTACATCGGGGTGTGTGTGTGTCCAAATTTGACAATGTTAAGGCTTGCGGACTTCAACTCCCAGAATTCCTCAGCCAGCCATGAGGAATTCTGGGAGTTGAAGTCCACGAGTCTTAAAAGTGGCTAAGTTTAGAGACCCCCGATCTAGAGAATAGTTAAAAATGAAGAGCTTAGAGCAGTGTTTCTCCATCTTGGCAATTTTAAGATGTTTTAAGATCTTGGCAATTTTAAGGTTTTGGGAGTTGAAGTCCACACACCTGAAACTTGCCAACGTGGCTTAGAGTATGATCTCACTCCTGCTAGATGGCTGTCATTCTGTCAAGATTTCTGCCAAACAAAGTCTGTTTTATGAGCGGATCCAAAAAAAGAGAAGTAGAACCAGATGAAGGATGTTGTGTACTTCTCAAGTGAATTAAAAAGTGTGCAACGTTATGGAACATTTGGCTTGTAAAATATTTTTTCAATATTTTAAAAACGTGCTCAGGTGTGCTTTGACACTACAAATTCATAGCGACATTTGGATTTACTCTGGGGCTTGCCTTGCAGAAGTTTGGATGGCTTCCGATCGGGGTTCAGTAATATACTGTTAAACAATATGCAGGCACTGTGAAATCTTATGAAATCTTAATAAATTAAAAGATCAGGGAAATATACAGTATTGGTGTCCTACATACAATTGTGTTTGTGTTAAGGGCATTGCTTCCTGTTCTCTTCAAAAACAGCTCAAAGCAATTCTGGTACAGACTACCCCCAGGCTTTTGAAGCAACAAGATGTTCTATATTTCCTGGGATGAGTATATTCTGCTTAGCAACTTCCTTCAACTTGGATGCTATATAGTGGGCTTCAACTTTTGTAATTCCTTTGCCGGAAGACCTTTTTATTTGGCTATCATTGCACTGTATTTTAATGGTTTCAGATTGGGGTAGGCTAAAACAGAACAACCACAGCAATTCCGTACCTGGAGTAAAAGGTCAAACTGGTTTCAGTAGATTCTTTCATGTTACCAAAGCTTTCTGAAACCAGAAAAATCTGCAGATGTTCTTCCAATGAATTTTTCATAATTCCTATTAAGAATATGATAGCAGTAGTAATAAATGATGGCCTATGAGATTGATGGTAATAATTTTCAACATACAAATGAGATGTCACCAATAGTGACTAGGTATTATAATATTAAGGAAAAAGCCTGAAGCTTGATAGCTACCTGAATATATCCATGTGGTTTTCTTGGAAACTATATAAATGCTTTGTCATTTATATAATGCAGCCTGATTTTTGACTTTCCAATATGAGTCAGGACTTTAAAAAAAAAGTGCTTGGGAAGAGCTAAGAGTTTGATGTCGATTTACATCTTGAATAAAAATGGATGTAGTTTTACTCAGAAGAATACCGTATTTATTATAAAATATGTCGTTCAGCTTACCTAGGTGCCTCATGTATTCTGCTTGTATAGTGGTAAAGAATTGCTGTAAGTTTTGTGCAATACTCATTTTTTCTGGGAAAACTAATTAATTCTTTGGCGTACACAGGGATGCTCACATAGCACCTACTGGAAACTTCTTATAGCATATTGGGGTTCTACGGCTGCAACAAAATATTCTGGGCTTAAGAATTTGCTGACAGGTATTGTGTGTATATTTCAAAGCACCTTTTCTTTCTTTGAATCCAAAACACTATATAATCCCAATCTGTGTACTTTAAAAAATAGAAAATAGCCATACATACTTTTATTTATTGGAGTGATGTAGTGATAGAACCATCCAACACACCACATGTTTTTTTTATGCACTCCAATTGAGGGAACCTACTCGGATGTCTGTGTGAAAAAGTGTTTTACTTTAGACATATTACTACTTGTGTTTTAAATGTATGTGATTTAGTGACGTTCTGTAGCTGTGTAAAATGTATTATAATATTATTTATATTTTCTGGGGCAAGAAGATCTTGCTGCAGTGACTCATGCTTAGACTACTGCAATGTGCTCTGTATGCGGCTGCCTTTGAAGCTGCAGTTGGCTCAGAATGCAGTGGCCCTTGTGCGGACTGAGGTTTGCTGGTAGAAGCACATTACGCCAGTGCTACAGGCCTTGCATTGGTTGCCAGCAAGCTTCCTGGTGAAGCATAAAGTGCTGGAACTAACCCCCAAAGTGTTACACGGCTTGGCACCTAGTTATGTGCAGGATGTCATCCTCTCATTGGAATCGGCCTGGCCAGTTTGGGAGAAACTAATCAGCAGTGCCAGATTTCATGGAGGTGAGGGGGACTGAGACTAAACAATGCTGCTTTTAATTCGCCGTGCCTATTATTTGGAATGACGGTTATACAAAGATAACCTTAGTGAAGGAGTGCAAGAGCAGAGCAACTAAATGGAAACTTAGGAAAGGAGAAAGTGTGAGAAATTCAAAACAACTCTGCTTAGATACTGTTTAGTATACTAGGAGGTAGAAGGATATTCCGGCAGGCTTTTGAGAGTCTGTTATATTCCACATCAGTAAAGTGACATTCTCAAAATCCTTGCTCTTCTCTTTCCTCACCTGGCCTACCTTAAAGAATTGACAGCAGCTTAAAACAGAACTATGAAGAGGGCATTTGGGCCTCAATTCCGTCTTGATTTGTTTATAGTTTGGTTAAGTTTATTTTACTCTGTATTGATTACATTGTAGATCTCTTCTTGTGTATTCTCCTTATTATATACTTTTTACCTTATCTCGCCTACTAATTGCTTAAAATTCTTAGGAATTTGGCATTCTGTAAATGTAATAATAATGGTTGTGGTTTCAAGTAGCCGTACAGTCAAGTAACAAACAATGTCGAGCTTTTAGCGCAAGATTGAGGCATTCTTATTTTAAACCAGTTGAAAATGTAATTACTGTCTTATACTTTAACTGGGGTATATTTTATCCCTGGTTCAATCTTAATGATACATTGCACAAGGATAAACATAATGAAAGTTTTTGGGGCTACTTTGTGAAACAAATTAAATCCCCAATCTGGGCACAACCCAATGCGGGGATTTTAATACCCAGAATTCTCCAGCCAGCATGGCTTTTGGTGACAGGGCAGAATCAAAGCTGGTACTCTTGTAGATCATTTACATTAAAAAAAAAGATTGATACAGAATTTTTAAAACATACATATTTTGTTTGACAAAGTGGGTGATGTTTAACTCACTTTAAGGATGTCTTTGAACAGATACAACGTTTTTTAGAACATTTTAAGAAACAATGACATGGGGGCATGCAAGCTACCTGAAAATTAATTTGAAACGTATTTAATAACTCTGCCATGTATGCATAAAATATATGTAGATCTGTTGACAACAATACAGAAATGGTTTGCCTTTATCTTCTGGAAATTATTATTTTTTTACTGATTTTCCAAACTAGACTATAACCCTGTATTTCCTGGTGATGTCCTATCCAAGTATTCAGTTTACTGAGGCTTAAATTGGGCAAACATGTTTAGTTGCTACATCTTTGTATTCTTTCTCATACTTGTGAAGGAATTAGGTGAATAACCTTCTATACATTTTTTCTGTTACAAGTTTATTAGGAATAAAACTGTACCTAGAGTTGGATTGCACCAGGAGGAGGCATTTAGTCTATCATTAAAGTAGGGCGGTTGCTGTGGATGTTCCTTGTTTTGGCAAGAAGCAGTTAGTTAAAAACGGATTTTTGTTTAATTCAGAACATATTTTTCTGCATGGAAAGGACATGGTGCATGGTTATCAAACATCCAGCCAAAGGAGAACATGTCCCTCCTTTTTGTCCTCATGTCCTGCATCCAAATAATATCTGATCTGAGTAGCTATAAACTGTCTCTTCCAGAACAGCTTTTTTCCAGAGCTGGTCCAAGCACAGAAATGATTAACAAACAAACAACAAACAAACAGTTAAAAATTACAGAAAAAGAATCAAATTAGCTTATACCATAATATGTTTACAATTGCAATGAAGATAATGTTATCCAATTATAAAAGCCTAAATTTATGTCATCTTAATTTTATCCATATAATTTACTGTCCCCAAGAGTTCAAAATGGATTATATGGGAGTCTCTTTTCCCTTTATCCTTAAAACAGTAATCTTTTGAAGTGGCTTGGTCCACAGCTACTTTCAAAGGCAAGGCTGAGGTATATAAATGAAGCCAATCTTCCGTTATGGAAGATTAGTAAAACTGCTTTTGTTCTGTAATAAGGACAGTTAAAGGATTAAAGGCCAAAATGAATATCAAACCTTAACTCTCTCCCCTCCAAAGGATTCAGGTCAGTTCCCCTATTTTTGGATTTAAAAGGGAAATATATACCTGCTGTTCCTGCAACTTATGGTTTCTCCTTGCCATAGGGAATCTTAAATACTCACAAACTTAAAAAAAATAAAACCCTCAAATATTGCCTACAGAAGGGTGAGGAAGGCCTATTAGCTTTTTGTAAGGCTCTAAAGACGTGGCTGTTTGCAGGAGCCTGGGGTCCTGAAACTGTTAGGAGCCCCATTCCCCGGAGAATTACTGTAACTTTTGCTTGCCTATATGTACAATTTGTCAGTGCTTTTGTGGTTTTAATTGTTGTAATATTTGTTGCCCAAAGTCAGTTGGATTGAGATGGGCAGTTGTAGAAAATGAATGAATGAAATAAGTCACCACTGGGTTAAAATTTAATTCCAGGGATACTTTTTGCATATCACCCTTTCTGTTTGTTGAGATTGTTAACAAAAAATCCAGTTCCGCAAATCCACTAACAGAAATGCCTTTAGTGGTAACACCAGATTTTTTTTATAAGCAATAGTGCTTTGGCTAGAGCTACTAATCTGAATGGCAGCAAAGTGTTTCAAAAACCTCTAATAATGCACTTTACGGATCATCCTATGATTATGCTGTCATTTTTTTAAAAATCGTATACTGCTTTGAATGATTTGTGCACAAAATGTTAGATATGTCTAAGAAATGCGAACAAAACCTTAAACAAAATTGCGATTTTTATGTGGGGATAGTAGAGGACAAGGCTTAGGGATGCAGGGTATTGATTTTGGCAAGTTTCACTTTATTATTCCGGCCACAAGTTCAAGGGGAAAAAGTGCCACTTTCTTTCCCCCTTTCCCAATTTGGCTGACAAACTAAAGAAGGAAGGATTTGGCAAATGTACATACTTTGGCTCAGTTGCCCTCTGTCTTGAAGTATAGGTCCATAGTACAAGTGCATAATAGTCCCATATTAAGAGGTAAGCATATTTGCTAACAGTTGTGTATTACAATTGAACAGGCAAGTAGCTTAGATTTATGGTAAATCTTCTAGTGAAGACAACCTATCACCACTTCTGATGCTTATTTGAAGATTGCTTTTTGAATTTGCTGTGTGTGCACATGTTGCGCTCATGTAGTTAGCAGCAGTACTGAAAGGATCCAAATAGAAAATGACAGTTTGGTAACAAACCTCCCAAGGTTCATGAATTTTATTATTACACACATGAAACTTTTGAATTTTTGACATCTTGTTTTCTTTCAAGAGGACGAATATTATAGGATAAATGTGGATTGCACAGTAGAAATCTAGAATTTAAATGAAAGGAAAACTCTAGGGCCTAGAATTTTATTCTTCTCAGCTAAGATGTTTTGCATTCGTGGTGAACGTTCATTCAGTTCTCTTTAGGCACAGGATGATTTTAGCGATTGGTTGCTGATGATTGGGTGGGGGTGAGGGAAGCCTCATTTTCTGTTTTTGTTTTTTTCACATAACATGTAACATTAACCTGATGGTATGATGTCAGCAAGCGATGGGATTTTAGTTTTACTTATCTACATCACTGTCTGTCTTTTAGTTCAGGAAAAATATTTTTTTTTGCATAGATTAGCAAAGAGAAAGCTCCATGGCTATGGATAAATTTGAAGCTGGGTCACCGCAGACCTAGTCCAACATGTTAACTATGAAATCTCAGTGGTTTTGTATTGTGGGTTGCTTTAGTGCCCCTATATTAGTTATTCAGCTTATATATTTGTAAATAAAATGTGTTGTTAAAAACACAGTCTCTGCTTTCCAAACAAATGAGATCTGTGAACTGTCCCTATACTTTGTATAGTTAGGCGCATCACAAAGTTTCATGAGTAACTTTAAGAGTAAATGAAAAGTAGATCCAGTTGGATTAAATTCTCTACCCACTGTATATGAGTTTCATTGAACTTGGAGAAATATTTTCCTGTACCTGGAAATAATGTATATGACTATACATTTTCACTAATTCAACAATTTTAGATTTATATCTGTCGAAAAAGATCCAAATTTTACAGGAGGCCCATTGTTCTAATGTTATTCTACAGTATATGTGTTTCCATTTCTTGGCAATGTCCTTCAATTTTACCTGATATACTGTAATAAAACAGTAGTACTTGTATGTATTTAGATTTTTATACAGGACTGAAAGCACATTATAAATGAATAAAAAACCATACAGTAAAAACGCGATGGAGTAGATTTACATGAAGTGATTTTTTATTTTTTCCCTCCAAGAAAATAGAGTGTGTGCTCCAGTTTCCAATAAACATGGATGTAAGTAGAAATATTACTGCCAAGTAATCATGATGAAACCATGATGGAAGTCAACTGGGTTTCTAAAACAAAGCCACATAAAGAATCTTGGTTTATAAAACAAGATCTTCAGTACACTTTAATTTGTCTGGTCCGGAGATGGAATCCTACCTGTTCAGGCGAACCGGTAGGTCCGACAATCAGCTGGAGGCCGAATCGGTAGGTCCGATGATCAGCTGGCCCTGCCCTTTCCTGCCCCTGCCCTTTCCCGTCCTATATCCGCTCAGCTGATTCTCACGGCACAGCGGATTGCCGCGCCTCAGCTCTGTTACTAACCCTGAAGTAACACCAAAGGTAAATTTTCAAGCTGTTTGTCAATGCTGTGAATGCTCAAAAAGTGCGTGCACACCGAACCTGTAGCAGACTTCACAGGATTACACCACTGGTCTGATCCATCAGTATTGTAGGGGTAATTTCCAGTAAAGCCAGACTTGAAATAAAACAGTTAACAGCTTGTTTCAGTTTGTGCATGGACAAACTGAATCTGTATGTATATCTGTACTTCTTCCATTTTGGAGTGGTCTGAATGAAGATACTGCAATTCACAATTTTTTGAGCCATTGAAATTTCAGATGCTTAAATACTTGCTGTTCTACTTTTAGCTAGTATACTTTTTTTTTTTGCTGATGTCAGGTTTTCTCAGTATCTTGGCTCTTTCTATCTTTCATTACACTTCATTTTTTTTCATATTTATTTTTTCTTCTTTGTTGTACTTTCTTCCCTCTAGCTTTCTCTTAGACCTTTAAACAAAAGGATATGGTAATATATATCCTAATAGGAAAAAGGCACTGTTTAACTCAGTTGGGGTGCCACTAATTCAACTGCCAAACACAACTGCAGCACAGCATGAGTTTTAATTTTTAAATAAAATGGAAAGTTTGCATTCTAAATTTAGGGCTTTATAACATTTATATAAGACAGCAGTATTTTTCCATGATTGTAACTCATAATAATTTATAGAATGGTATGGGTTTGATAATTATTTTATTGATTTATCTATCTATTTTAATGTTATACCCCACTCTTCAATCAAAGCAAAGCTCCCAAAGCTGGCTACATAAAAAAACAGTTAAAACAGCCAATAAAACAATTTTAACAATTGGACTTAGAACAATTTGTTAAAAGTAAATTGCCCTAAATTAATGTTTAAAGATCTAGGCCGGGGGTGTCAAACTCAAGGCATAGGGCTGGATCTGGCATGTGGGGTGCTTAGATCTGGCCCATGGTGCAGTCCTGGAAGCAATGAAGGATTGGCCCGTGGTGCCTCTGCCAGCGAAAATGGAGTTCCATTTTCACTGGCAGAGGGTTGCAAGAGGCCATCACAGCCGAAAACTGAGCTTGCGAGGGCTGCGTGCGGCCATTCCGAGATCCATTTTTGCTGGCAGAGGGTTACAGGAGGCCGTCCCAGCTGGAAACAGAGCTCTGGAGCCCATTTTTGTTGGCAGAGCACTCAGGCCACCACAGGTGCTCCCAACACGAATGATGTCGAGCTGGCCATACCCACCCTGGCCACGCCCACTCTGCCCCCCCCCTGAGGTCAAACACAACCCAGATGCGGCCCTCAATGAAATAGAGTTTGACACCCAAATAAAAATGATAGGAGGCACACAGTCCTTAATTTATTTGTGTGTCACTTTTTAAAACAACACTTGTATGTGATTGTATGTGATGACAGGAAGAGAAACTAATAATGTCCTCTGTCATGAATTTTCCATGAAAGTAACCAGGCTTCTTTTATGTCTAAAACAGCCTTAAAGCTGGACTGAAATGGATTGAAATATCGTTCAAGAGTGTTTTGCAATTGTTTGCCAACCTCTAGAAACCATCTTGCTTACTTGGATGGATGGATGGATGGATGGATGGATTCTATCTAAGGCCAATGTTTAGGGTGAAAAAACTCTACTTAGTTTAGAAATGACTTCAAAATAGCTGAGACCTGAAGCTTTACATAACCATGTATTATCTAGATTAGAGGGCACAATGGCTCAGTGGTTAAAGATGCTGAGCTTGCCAGCTGGAAAGCTGACAACTGGGTTGGAGACCCAAACACCTTGTGACAGGATGAGCTCCTGTTATTTGCCCCAGCTCCTGCCAGCCTAGCAGCTCAAAATCATGCACATGCGAGTAGATAAATAGGTACCACTTTGCTGGGAAGATAATAGCATTTTGTGTGCCTCGGCTCATAGTCATGCTGGCCACACAACCATAGAAGCGTCTTTGGATAACGCAGTCTCCCTTCTCTAGGAAAGGGAGATAAACATCACCCCCTAGAGTTGGACACTACTGGACAAGGGAAACCTTTATCTAGTTTCAGCCGGTCAGTCTATTGTCATTTTAGATGTTACATGCAAGCATTAAATATATAGATGCTAAATTGTGAGGTCAGGGTCTCAGCAACAGAATCTGCTCTGGATGTACTTACTCATTAAGGCAAGGAAGCATCCATGCCATTACGGGTTGAAATAGCTTTAGCTTCAAAGTGGGAAATATGTTTTAGTATTCTTTTAACAACAAAGATGGAGTTGTCTTTGATGGAGCTGATATCCTTGAACAGGAAAATAATGATAGGCTTACAGGAGATGCTGCATATTCATAGTCTGCAGTTTGTGTGCTATCAAAGAAATCTTAGTCTTCTTGACTCCTCACCATTAAAGGACCTCTGATGATGCATTGCTCATGCATTGTGTAAATCAATGAATTGTGTATTGTATGAATAAACATTTTCAACATCATTTGAAAACAATACGGATAGTGAAGCAAGCAGAAATGAGTAAGGAGTAGCTTTTAGCTGCAGGCTTGCAAACTATTTCAGTTTCATAAATGACTTTTCGCAAATTTGCAAAGAGGCATCAATTCAATTTCTTGACTTTGAGCTACGATTCTTTCCAGCAAAAGTAAACCACATACAGATGCTTAGTTTTTTGGGGGATAGCAGGACTCTAAAAGTAGGCAATCCCTTGGTGTAATTAGGATGTACAAACTTTGATAACTGGTGGTGTGAAATACACTAGTTGCAGTGTAGGATTGTCCACAGAATAAGACATTGTTGCTTGCTTGGATACACAGAGTTGTTTCTTACTGGAAAGAATGAACTCCATGTTACCCTCCTGGAGTGGTGAAATCTAAACTTTACCACCACTGGTTCTATGGGTGTGGCTTGGTGGGCATGGCTCGGTGTGTATGGGGTCATGTGACTGAGTGGGCATAGCCAACTCGATGTCACTCACGGCAAGGTGGGGCAATGAGGCTTCCGCATATGTGCGCGATGAGGCTTCTGCGCATGTGTGCAATGAGACTTCTGTGCATGCACGTGACAAGGCTTCCGTGCATGCACATGGCTTCAGCTGCGCGGCACTGCTTCAGCCATGTGGCGAGGCTCGATCTTTTGGGGCATGCTCTACTCCATCTCTGCTCTCCGGGGCAGCGGCCGCTTTTCTCTGTGGCGCTGCTGCTCTTGCTGGGAGAGCATCTTGTGCAATTTAGCAGCTGTGAGCCGCCACTTTTTTCTAAGTCCCATCCGGAAAGCGCTGCGACACAGAAGCAGCACTGTTGAATGCTGTTTCTCTCCGCTGCAGCACTTTCCAGTCTTAAGTCTGCTAAGTCGGACCCAAAGCAGCAGCTTATGGCTGCTAAATTGCGCAAGATGCTCTCCTAGCTGTGGAGAGAAGCAGCTGCCGACCCAGAGAGCACATGGCATGTTCCCACAAGCGACCGAGGCTTGGCAAGGGATGGAAGAAGTGGCTGCAGGATCTCTGCTGCAGCGCTTTCTGGGCAGATCTTCTTCAAGGTAAGAAGAACTGTCCATTCCGTTCGCAAATGGAACGCCCTCCTGCACCCACGCTGCACCCCATGTGACCCTTCAGCCTACCACGGCAAGCCACAGGCCGAATAAATTGCTTCAGCCCGGAAGGCTGTAGTTTGAGGCCGGAGGGGGACAGCAGCATGCAGGCGGAGGCTCCGGATGGAGCAGGGCCGGAGCTAGGGAATGCTGCGTTCCCTGACCACGCCTAGGCGAAGGGTGATCTGGCGGAGGCTCCAGAGCAAGGCCAGAGCTGGGGAATGGCGCTTCCCCCGGGCCCCAACCCGAGGCGAAGGGCGAGTTGGCGGCGTACTTACCTTTGGTGAGCAGAGCAGGCAAGGCGCACAGATTAGCTGGGCTGCATGGCGAAGGTGAGATATATAGGGTGGGGCGGGGCAAGCGGCGGGGCTGACGAGTGAGTGGGCAGGGGCAGGGCCATCCAGAGGTAGTATTTGCCGGTTCTCCGGGAATGCAGCACCGGGTGGGAAGGGAAGCAAGCGGCAGAGGCAGCCGGAGGCAGGCAAGGTCTGGGGACTGTGAGGGAGGGACACTTAGCTAAGCCACGCAGGGACGCAGCACCGGGTGGGAAGAGAAGCAAGCAGCAGTGGTGGCTTACTTACCCAGACAGGCAGGCAGGCAGGCAGGCAGATCAGGAACAGTTGAGCCTCAAGCACGTCCTCATGGGAAGGCAGGCAGAGACACTGTGGTGACTAATTGCTTGGTAAACTTATATAGGCTGCTAAGCCT
>JANHFL010002782.1:97290-111270 GCA_032468155.1 Oxyrhabdium leporinum | reverse complement strand
GATGGTACCCCCAGCAGGCCCTCTCTGTGTGACCGCACGGGACGTCGGGGGGGAGTGGACACGATGCGGTCCTGCAGTGCATCTGACAAAGAAGACTTTGGATCAGTCTTCAGAGTTTTTAGAGATGCATATTCTCATGAGGGAAATATAGAATGACTGAGCCTCTAAGTTAGCAAGGATTTGGATTTTACTGATTATTAATAAGAAATGCCATTGAGATGCAACACTTACACTTACGCATAGAACCTACTTGGCAAATGTTAATAATTTGGTTTTTGCTATTGAAGCTGGAGTTATCACAGTCTTGCATTAAGGTTGTGTTGATAAGCTAAACTATAAAGAGAATGCCAAAACAAAAGTGATGGTAGGGAGAAAGTAGCATGGAAAAATGGACTATAATGGTTTTACTGAGACTTAGTGCAAAATTTGGGTTTTGCTTATGGACTGGAAAGGAGTGTTGAATTGAATGGTATCGATCCAATGAGTTCAGTTAGAAGGCATGTTATCTAAGAGATAAGAGAGAAACTTTAACAAAAGGAGTTTGGCTTGATTTAAGAGGTGAGAAAAAACAGTAGTAAAGTATAGCAAGAAACAGATAATGTAAATGATCAACCACAGTTGAGTTTTCACCATATATGCATTTTGGAAATTTTGAATCCCAATCATGGCAAAGATTTATACTGTAGGGTTATTTATGCAATGCAATATTTATGCTTTTTTGTAAACATTTGGTCCCTGGTATTTTATATTTCCAGTCTGAAAATCCTTAACAGGATTTCCAGCAGTGGTTAGTCATATAACATCCTGGGCTTTTAACTGAAGAAAAAAATGAATCAATTTTGCTTTTCTGGAAGCATTTCCATCAATATTCTGATTCTGTTCAATAAAGAAAAGATAGATCAGCCGTGCACCTTAATAATGAAGATCAATAACTACCATTAATAAGTAAAGTGTACAATATATATTTATTTTAGATACTACAGCATTGTTGACAGATCCCTATGTTCCCTGTTGTCCACCTTTATACCCAACTTCTTGGCACTTTAAGCCTATCAGTTGAATGGAAAAATGATGCTCTGGGGAAAGCAGTCCCTTACAGAGAATACCATATGGGTAAAAAGCCGAACAATAAATGTCCATAAATGGGCAGTACAATGTATCTGGACATCTCTGTGCCCCATTGCTATCTTCTTTGGCACCTACCAGGTTCCTACAATGGAAAGCAATGCAACATGTCATCCTCTACCATTAAAAGCTCTAGATGACAGAAGCATACAAGAGGAAAACAATGAAACGCTGCAGCTTGGTGCATTGTGTGGAAGTGATTTGACAATTTTTATACTCTCCCTAACTCAAGAGGTTAAACTAAGTTAAAACTGTAAGTGCGACAGTAAAAACGAAAGGATAACAAAACAATTTTAACAGTAAATCTGCAAAAATAAATCAATTCCTCTGTTGAGATGAATGCCAGTAAAACCCGGAGTTGAAATAAAACTATATTTAAAATGGTCTGAAAATCGTGTGAGGGGAGCTTTGCAAACCTTGGAGGAAGAATAGTGAATTGAATAGTGAATGTTCAGTGCATATAACCTGAACAGAAAAAGAAAGGGTGATAGAAAAGCATCTAAAAATGTAGAGGAATTGGATGGGAAGAACTTCATCAGCTTATTTTGTGATAGATGTTTACTGTCTAGCTATATCCATATAAAATTTAATCTATATTGTGGGAACCGATATAGCTCTATCTGTGTATTTCTATATTTCTATATCATCTCAATTTCTATCATCTCTACCTCTGTCTACACACACACACACACACACACTTTTTACATGGGATAGGGCTTGGTTTATTTAGGGATCCTCTGTCTCCCATAGTATCTGGCTGGCCAGTTTGATCCGATGGGGTGGCATGCTTCAGGTCCCATCAATCCAACAGTGGCAACTATCAGGAGCCCTGCAGTATGCCTTCTCTATAGCAGTGCGTGCCCCCTGGAATGAGGTTCCCCCCTGAAATTTAAATGGCTCTCAGCCTATTGATATTTTGAAGGCCTTTAAAGACTTGGCTCTTCACCCAGGCCTTTGACACTCCTTTCTTTTTGCTCCCTTCTGGACTTGTTTTCTTTTCCATCACTGTTCACTTGTCTTGTGCTGCTGTTTTTGTAATTTGAGTATCACTCCTGGTTTTTATTTATTTATTTAAAAGGCTTACATGACTGCCCATCTTCAGCCACTCTGGGCAGCTCTCAGTAACAATAAAGCCAGTAGATGAAACAATAATAAAACAATGAAACAGTAAAACAAAACCCCATCATCATAATTGTCCCCCCATGGCAAGCTCAGCAGCCCTCCTTCCATATTTTCTACCTATACAGTTCCAGCAACTCAGTAAATGTTTAAATGTTTTTAATAACTGTAACTCTCCTGAATTTCCTTGAATTGAGCAGCATATACATTTAATGAATTATTATTCAGTCATTTGGCTTGGAAAGGCAAGGGATGGATGGTGAGAATTTGAACTTTAGGGTTGAAGTACAGGTTAGGCTTCTTTGCGGTTAGATGCAAAATGTCTTACTATTAAGGGCTGTTTAATGTTGCAGTCAAATTACTTAACAAAGTTGCTGGTGTATTGTTGGGAATGTGGAATTGACAGATGAGGTTTTCCAGTCATACGAAAGCTTGACAGAACCCACAGTGGCCATTTTGTGAGCATAAAAGTTGCCCTTTGTGGCAGTCTTTTTATGAACAGGCACGATATACTTTCAATATTCAATATTGTGCCTATTATCCCCAAAATGAAGTCTACTCTTGTGTAATGAGAGAAATAAGCAAAAGAACATGGGATCACATCTGCAAAGATTTTTTTATGAAACAAAATGAACGTCTGCATTGCTGCTTACAATTTTAGCATTATATAGCCTATTAAATCTAACTGGTAAATTAAACCGTTACGTTTTATTTAATATGGGCACAGAAGCTTTTATTTTCACTGTCTTTTTTACAGGATGCCCAGTGATACAAAATGCTAGCAAATTAATGGTTAAATCAATTTTATCATTACTATTTAAATAAACTTGATGTTCTGGTGTGATTGATTCAGTGTGATTCCTGCTCCCTGCAGACTCAACTTGCTTTTGACATTTAAACATATAAAGCTGACTAGATATAACTGTTCAGGTGCTAAATATATTTTACATCTACTTTGAACAGTCGAAATGGAAGTATTAAGAGATCTGGCTTCATTGTCATTGAACTGTGAAATATTCAACCTTGTCTGCCTGTGCTTAGTACTGTTGACTTTTTTATTTCTGTGAGAAGATTAAAATTAAATGCTTCATTTTTTGTCAGCTTTTGAGAATTAAATTGAAATTTAAGACTTTAAATTTTTTTTAACCGAGATCCTCAATTTAAACAAAGTCTTCTTTGAGGCTATTGTGTGTTCAAGGGCACAGAAGGGATCATTGATCAAGTATGATGTACTGTAACATTTTTCTTACTCGAACTCTTTTATGTATATTTATTAAAGATCCCATATTTCATATTATGCTTAACTATATTGGAAGAAGTTCTTCACAAAACATATCCCAAATATAATATGAAGTATCTGTGAGCATATTGCACTTACACTTAACTTCAATTCTGGGATTTATGGATAGAGAGATCTGCTGCTCTTTTAAAAGTTGGAAAGGGTCAAAGAATACTTTAAAATAATATGTTACCACTTAGTATTGCAGTACTGACACCTGCCGGGTTTAATGACTGCATTTTTGTGGTAACATAATTGCCTCAGTTTGGTTGGAAAGTCACCTTAAGTTACAATATTCAGTTTTATTTTATTTTTTTTTACTTGGACTGATTGCTTTACAAAAGAACGAGACAGTTTTCCCTGTTTGTGTGAATGTTGTGATGGATATCTGTTCTAGCCAGATAAAGTTTGTTCCTGAAATAAATAATAGCCCAAGTGTCAATACTTCCAGTTTTCGAAATAATCATAAATTCAGACTATAAAACAGTCATCAAGGTATAATATTTTATTCACTATATATTCATATACTTCATGCCATTGCAATATAAATATATCATTCTTTCTGTGTCTCTTCCCTCTGCAAGAATAGCAATATTAAGAGGTTATTTTGTGCCAGAAAGAAGGGCACAGCAAAATAGTTACTGAAATAGGTTTTAATTTTTTTAAAAAAACACTGTTATTAGTTATAACTATTCCATAGAGTCTTTGATATGCTGTAGGCATGGCCAAAATTTTCATGATAACCTTCAACAGTGCCACATTTTGCCACAAAAAAAGCTCATGGAACGTAGTCAAACCTAAAAATGGCATTTGCCTATTAGGAAAACTTGAGACATATTGGACTTCAACACCTTGAAGAAACATCTATATTCCTCCACTTACTACATTTTAGCCATAGTTATGGCCTTCAGGAGAAAAAAAGGCATGTTTGATTTCTAATATGAATTGAAATAATCAGATGAACATATGGATGTTCTCTAATTGCTGATTCATGTAATTATTTTAAACCCTTTAAAGGCCATTTTTACAATTTGCTTTGACTGTTAAAACCTCTCTGTGTATTAGAATTTCAGATAGTTCTACTTATTAGTCCAAATCAGCCCTCCCCAACCAAATGTCCTTCAGCTGTATTTGGAGTGCAATAATTGTAGCCATCTTGGCTCGGATTTCTGGGAATTGCTGTAACAGGCTAGTTAAGATACTTGAGCATTTTTGATGTATTTTTAAATCTTCCATCTTAATAAAAATAATGAGATTTGTACAGTTCTGTAGAAACTGTAATTAGAACCTACTGAAATGAACTGTGTCAAGCTTCAGCTGGTGATATCTGAAAGCCAGGCCATTTCATAATGGACAATTTCTGCACAACAACTTTTGTTTCATTTTAATATTTCAGAATATCTCATTGTCTAATTATTGATACCGTGTCTGTTAATGAAAGAAACTCCTTCCTTGCTTAACTTTTGTATTTGAACTCTTGGCATGTATACTTAATGAGAAATATCCTAATAGTATCCCTGGAGTTATAAATGTATCCAATAGGCATTTTTCTTTGAGGGGCTAAGAAAGATTCTTAAAACAGATTAAATATGGGGTGGTGGTTTCTACACTTATCTTTAAAGTTTTTTTTTTAATGGCTTTGTCTCCCGCAAATGGTGATTTCTTTATCCAAGGGTAATATAATATTCTAATTCAGCTTCTAATTTTCTTTATGCTAAATTTTACTCAGGATCAAAGCCATTCAAGTGCAAGATTTGCCACTTTGCAACAGCTCAACTAGGAGATGCCAGAAACCATGTCAAGAGGCACCTTGGGATGAGGGAATACAAGTGTCATATCTGTGGGTGAGTAAATTGAAATAGTTCCTCCTTTGGTTAGCAGGGAAGGAGTGCAGGCTATGCATTGTTTCAGCGTTCAAAGAGAGAATGTGAGCAAGAGAGGCTAAAATTATGCATGCATATCCTCCTTCCCATTGTTATGGTAAATTCCTTAAATACAGTTATGACATTCTTTTCCTACTTCTAATCCAGTACCGCAGATGAGCAATTTTATGGGCTACAAGGTCAATTTGAACCTGTAATCTGTAAATTGACTAAATTATAGGATGTTCATTCACATTGCCAGGGAGAACTGTAAATTTCCTTTTAAAGGTGTGTGTATATGTGTGTGTGTGTGAGAGAGAGAGAGAGAGAGAGAAAGAGAGATACACACATGTTAAAGTATGTGCATGTGTGTTTAAAAAATATAGTCTTCAGTGTAGTTTTCCTGTGCCCATCCATGTTTGTGTTATGTATTGTTTGATTCTAGAATGATGTGCTGCTATGAGGTTTTTGTATTATCTATTGCCACACATAGAAATGTCTCCCATTTTCCTTTTTTTTTCTTAATGGTTATTTCGTCACATGGACCATTCATAATGTTTAATTGAACTTCAACTATATTGCATTTAAAATGGCGGATCCTGAAACTCTTTAATCCAAAGCTAATTAATTTAGCAGAAATGTTTAAAAGGTTTCCAAATGCCATGGCATATATAGTATGGCGTAGGACATTCAGAGGTGGGTTTTAATACTGCGCTCTTATTAAAAGTGTATTTTAGTGTTATTATGCTAAAAAAATTAATATGTGCCACATGAAATGCTTTTTTTCAAAACATTTTAAGTTGCTGGAGAGGCCTGATGGTTAGTATAAAGTTTAGGGTTGGTTCAGTGAATTAAACCCAATGCCCACCAAAATGATAAAGTGAGTGGTTAAGGATATTTTTCAGCTGGAGTTTGGTCGTGTCAGCTCTTGCAATTAAACCTCTTAGCAGAACAAAGTGAGTGCAATATTCAAAAGAAAATTAGAATGCTTTTCACTGAGGCAAATGTTTCTCACAAAAATAGCACATTAAACTGACAAGAGTAGTGATGGGAAGAAGCACTGGACAGTTCCTGACCAAATTACTTGCAAGCACACTGGAAGTTGATACGAAAATTGTCACTTGTGAAGTAACAGAGGACTATCCTTTGGTCCTTGGGCAACAAATAATATTCACGACTACTGCATGTAGGCAGCTATCTATTTTGTGATATGATTAGTAGTACTGTGCATACAAGGTCTGTGACTAAGCCACCATTTGTCTTATATTTAATGGCCATGTGAAAAATGGAACTTGGATTTGCTTGTGTATGGATAGCGGGAATGGTGGATCAGAATTGGCAAGCCATTTTAAATTGTGGTTGCAACCCTTTGCAATTAGCTGACTCTCGTGTGTGAAGGAGTACATTGTGAATATCTTAAAAGAAACTGCTTTTTATTGTTTGAGAAGTCATCTTTTTTGGACAGTTAAATACATGTCAAAGTTGTCAAAGTAGCCTTACATATTTAACGAGAAAGATATTCCAAAATCTACTTCTGATATGTCTTCAGTTGCAATTAAAATAATAATACAGTTTAGTCCAAGATACACCATAAATGTTAGTCCATTAACAGTGAGTGGATTAGCAATAAAATATAATAAAGTATAATGGGTTTTGAAAAAGAGAGGACTAGGGTATTTGAACTTTCACTAAATAACCCTGCCATTATTAGTGTAGAGTGTGTGGCAAGAAGGAAGCATGTGCTTTATTTTTGCCATAAAAATAGGCTAGTATGTAGATTAAAAAATGGCAGTATAAAAAAAATATAGCAATGAGCAGCATATTAGCAGCAGTTTAGAGCTAGTACAGTAAAACCACTGACAATGTCAATTCATTATCATTGATAGCTAAATAATCTTAGAAATGCTCAGTGGACCTATTAGTTCCCGAACATAAGCAGCTCATGCTTCATTCCTTCATTAGCTTTAATTGCTATAAATTTACCTTTTTAAAAAATCATGTTTTAAGAGGTGAAGTGATCTTTCAGGAACATTAACTAGGTAATTTTGTCACAAACAGAAGGTCCTATACTGTGTTTTCTTTTCTTTAGTAGTTAAGATTCTGTCATTTAGATTCATCGGACAAGCTTTCTATTAGGTAGAAGGTTAAATATTTTTTTTCAGTTGTTAAATAATCTGTTTAGACATGTGAATTGTCAGTGCAAGACTATGAATCATTACAAATGGAAGATTTCACTTGATTGCCTTGAAATATAATGCTGAGCTGAATCAGAAGGTGAAAAATTTTGGAGAAGTGATGGTAAAAATTAAGAGATTTTATACACTGTGTAGTTGACATAAAAGTTGGAGGAAACACAGCACTGCTTTCGCATGTTGCTTTTATTGTTTCAAATCTAAATTTAATTTTTTCCAGCTGCACAGTAGAAACACTTTGCTATAGAGATTGGAAGCTACTAATCTTTCAGCATTTGAAATAAACCGTCTGCTACTCATTTCCTTGTCAGCAGATGTGTGGTGATTGTTTTCCTTTGCATTATGTTCATGAATGAAAAATGCAACCCTGATTTGAGAAGGGATCTGTTTTCAGCGAGTATCCAACTGCTACCTATTTAAATTTAATTTTCAGAAGTCTGGGCATGAAGTTGTTGATTACACTAAGATTAGCAAACTTAAACTGGTTTTCAAATAGTTATGTTTGTAAACCTTGTGCATTGGAATGAGAGAAAAGGCTTAGCTTGCAGTTTTGAGATTTTAAAAGCAATGAATTGCTCATGATTTCAGATTTTAAACCAATTTACAGGCAGCATATAAGGCTCTAAAGAAACCTCTAAGACTTTTATTAAAGTGAAATAAATAAATCAATAGGTGAAAAAGTTAGAAAAAAATTAAAATTAAAAATTGTTAATAATTTGAAATCAATCTATATACATTCTTGTAATGTGTAAAAACACATATTTACATTAAGGAATGGTTATAGATTTTGAACATTAGTTGAAGCACATAGATTTCCCTTTTTTGTAACATGCCTGTGGTTTTCAGTTCTATTGTGTTTGTGTATTACCTCTTGTTGTGTGTTATCTCACATATCTTCTAGAGAAGTGTTTTTAAACATTAAACTTCACTTGAACTTTGATGGTAGCACTTTTGCCAGTGTATTTATGAATGTACCTTTTATAGTATTTATTTTTAAATGATTCCCAGGGATGACTGAATTTTGAAAATGTTACACCAAAAATTAAAAGAACTTGCCTGAAAGAGAGGTGAAAACATCTCATCCCCCACAGGGTTACACATTTTGCCCTCACTCTTTGTTTTGTCATGTTTTTAGAATTAGTTTCAGATTCTTTGGCTGTGGATCCATAGATAAACAAAATAATAAGAAAAAAGCATGTTTAGTGTTGTCTTTGAAGAACAAAGAGTCTTCATTTTTAAACATTATTGGGAAGAGTGGGAGATGTACATTTGGATTTTAAATATGTCTTAATGGTATTGTAAGTGAACGGTTTGTTCTAAGGCTATGAAAAAAATCTTTAAATAGAAAGTTGAAACTTCAGTTAAAACTATTTTTGTGTGGTGTTACCTATTTTTTTTGTGCTTTAGAAGGGATCTCTGTGTAGATGATTATAATGTCACTTTCTGACCTTTGCAGCTTGAATAATTGTAAATCATTGCTTCATAAAGTGTCAGAGAATGTCTGTACTAGGCAATTAAATGGCAGAATATAATAGACCAAATTATTGCCTGTCATGTTTTCAACAACACAGTTAGTATTTGAGTTACACTTAATCATTACGTGCATTAGCAACTTCATTGGAATCCCGCTTCAGGCTGAGCATGAAATACATTACATTATTTAAACCTCTAATGGTAGAAGTCATTTATTTGTGTTGAAGTGTACAACATGCAGCGTTTCATAAAGCAAGGAACACTTGAGAGCTTAATTTATCCAAATCAAAGTCTAAAGGCAGATAAACACAAGTGGCAAAAATTAGTAATTTTTATAGGCTGGAAATATTTAAAAATACATGGTTGTGAGTAATTGCAGGCAGCAGGAATAAATTAAAATCACTATTTTTGGTTGGCTCAGAGAACTAAAGCTGTTTTATATTTAAGTAATCAAATGTAGCATGGAATCACATTTTTGACTGAAAAATTAATTACACACATCATATCCACAGCTGTATCCAAATAAAACAGTGCTGAAGCAACAAAGTAAAGCAGATTTTCTGTGGCTTCAATAATCTGAAATATTCACGGTACAGAGAGGACACCTTTAGAGTAGATCCAATGATAATTTGGCCCATAGTCAACAAAGGAAAATACCATACTGATAATATATTTCATTAAGTCATATTTTGATTTTTTGTTTTTGTTTTTGAGGAATGTTTGAAGTACACATGCTAAGACGATATGTGTAAATTAGATTGGTTTCTCTTTTGTGTGTGCTAATGATGGAAAATAAACTGTTTCCGTTTAGTACTATATACCCCACTGATGATATTGTTTTTCTAGTAGAATGGATTATGGACTCTGTTGTCTCTGCTGTAGAACCTCTGGAATATGTACGAATTTAGGGATGGCAAAGGGAACAATAGGGGATTCTATTTTGTAGCAAAAGTTAGCTTCCTGAAAATATAATCCAGTAGTTCTCTAATGCAGAGCACTATTTCAATATACTTTACTGTTGTCTGATCATCTGTTGCTGTTTCTGCTACATCTAATGTTAGATGCTGTGTAAGGACGCGGAGTTTTTGGAGGGTGGGCTTACATGAATTGGTTTTTGTTTAAGACATGAGCTGCAGAAGTGCCATAAAGATCTTCCTATTGAATAGCTATCAGTATGCTTCACTAGTGTCCAGTTTGGCAAATGAAGCAGAAAAGTCAAGGCCAACTCCTAGTTGTAATGCTGTATGAAAAGCGTATTTTTATCCACCTCTACTTCAGTTGAGTTATGACAGTGCTTTTGTTGGACTTGCTGAAGTGAAAAGATATGAAGAGTACATACTTAGCTGAATATATGTTTGTATTTGAGTTAAGGACACTACTGGTGATTTATTCTTATACCTCCACTATATATAATCCAATGCAATGCACTTTCAAACTGCAATTATAAAGATGCACGTAGCTGTGTGATTGTGATATATGTGCCACCTAGAACAAGTACTGTGTCTTCTAAAGGCATTTCTTGTGTGTGTGTATACAAGAATGGTTCTGAAAAACAGAATACATTATTGAATCATAGAAACAATTGTTGCAAGGAACATGTCTAGTATTTAATAAAAATAATGGTTAATATATAGCTTTTTTGGTTGCCATTGCAATAGAATTTATTGTAATTAGGTATTCCTATTCCAGGAAAATGAGATTTCCTTTTCTCTAAGAAAAATGTATTATCTGTTCAATTGTACGAAATCCTGATAGTACGTCTCAATGGTGGAACAGGTAACAACTTAGTCTCTTTTTTGTGGACTTGGCTGAATTTATGCTCCATTTTATGTGACTCTCTTTTCCCATCAGATGAAACATTGATCTGGTAAAAAGAGTCAGGATCCTTTTCCCATCAGATGAAACATTGATCTGGTAAAAAGAGTCAGGATCCTTGGCTGGAAAATGCTGCATGCTTTAGATTACATGTTCATTGGCAAGTGTTTAGAAGAAGGATATGCTATATGGGACCCTGCCTATTTTTTTAAAGTGGCTGACCCGAGTAGCATAGTAAATGAATCATTGCCTATCTCTAATTTATGGGCATATCTAAAGATAGTTACAATGTACTACAGAAGCATTATATTTAAGTTCTCATTTTTAAACATCTAGTCCTGAAATTTGCACTGCCCAAATTAAGTCAGCAAAAGGTACCAGTTAGCTTACTGTGTTTCAACATTGGCTTCTGACTTTAGGAATGATAAAAACATTTTTAACAAGGAAACAAGTTTATTTGAGGGGGAGCAGATGGAATGGTCATGCACAGTAGCACAAAGATCCATAACTTCAGTTTTATATATTTGAGAATTTGGTTGAATCTCCACTACGGCATTTTATAACAACAAAAAAATAATAGTTTCCCAGTGATTCGAGTTGTAAGGCGATGTGAGTCTTGTGATAAATAAAAGAAAGGAATGAAAAGGTTTTGGAAAGCAGTCTCTAGCTACTCCTTGTCTGTAACATCTTCTCTCTTTTCCATTTCCAGCTTAGTTTTGGTTATGGTTATGGTAAGAAGCAGTAGATACATGAAAAGCTTTCTCAGATGTTGATGCTCATTTCAGTCCTTAGTACAAGGTTCTCAATATGCCAGGCAACTCTGGTTTCCTTTGCACTAGATATGGGTAGATACAGAACCAACCAGCTCTTGTTTTTTTCCTGAGCTCTGTTTTGGCCATTAAGCAATTCAACTGGGTTGAACAGGAAACTACAATGAAATTCAATTCAGTTAAAACAATTTTCATTGCCTTTTTATCTCAGTGGATAACTTTTGGCACAAAATAGATGATTATATGCCCCTTGCAGCATCTGTGATATGTACGGTAGGATATAGAAAGGATCAAAGCAAGTTAAAAAGACATGAATCCAGGGCTAAAGATTGTAAGTGGTTTTAAAAGGAATGATCAATTTAAACAAGAAGTGGTTACTTTCAGTAAATGTAATCCTAGCTCTTCCTCTAGACAAGAGAGACAAAATAGAAAATGAGCCATGGCTTGAGATTAGGAGAGTTGTGTGCTTTTAACAAGTAATCAAGCCAATAAATAAATAAATAGCATTGCATAAAAGTTCAGGAAAATGGTTACAAAACATAAGATTTGTGATTAGGACAAATTTGTCTTATATAGTGGTATTTGTGGGGCTGGGTATGGGAAGGGAAAGAAAATTAAATTTCGAAGTATTTGTGATATAATTAGCAAGGAAGCAAATTTATTTCATACATAGTTTTATCTTTGCGTCCTTCCAGTTCAATATATTGTTCTATTTATTTTTCTTGTTGTTTTTAACTGTTTAAACAACTTTATAACCTGTCTGAATATTTGGATTATTGAACAAATTAGAAGAGTAATAAATAGAACTAGAATCTTTTTAGGTTTTGCTATAGAGAATTGCATGAATGATTTAATTTCAAATCCTCCCCTCTTTTCTGCCACTGCATTATCAAAACGGAGAAAGAGAATAGTCATGTAATTTTTCTGGAAGACAAAAATCACACTTCAATTTAATTGACAGCAATAAATTTGACAAAACACTGTAAAGAAGCAAGCAGCAATCACATTACAATCAAGATCTTTTCATCTTCCTCTGTAGTTCTTGTTACATTAATTATAAATCTTCCCAACAAAGTGAAGCAGGGGAATTGTAAACCCAAGGAATAAAGGGAATATTTCCTTTAGCTAAGTCCGGTAAAGTATTGTGTGCTGAGTCTTTCTGTAGATTGCACTATGGAAAACAATGTTAGTATATAAGAGCATAGTCCTCCAGAACTTTGAGTAAAGTATTCTGATTGCCATTGTAATTCTGTACTGTGTAATAGATACATGTGTTATTGATCATAGTGAAGAAATCAAATATTTTTTTCCTTGGTTAGGACCCGTGGCATAATTTCCCCCCCTGTCATTTTCTCCATGTAGTTCCAGAATCATAGAATCATGCCATTGTTGCACATGGCTGCATTTGCATCCGATCAACACACTTGATATAGTTAAGTGAGCCCAATGGGGAGTGGGGGGAAACAAATCTGAAAACTTTCTCAACAAGGTGCTAAGTTGAACCTATTATTCCCTTTCAACTCTTCTCTTACAAATTGCTTGTTTGCATAGTACCAGAGTATATTAAATTGGTCAACTATTAAATGAGGATTTACACTTAACATAACAGATTTGTTTTTTAAAGGGTAACTCGCTGTGTTTTAGAAGACAAATTTCTCTTCACCTAAACATGTTTCATTTTAAAGCTGTATTTCAACAAATGTGTTGGTTTTCCTGAGCTTGAGAAAGTTATCCATTAGTAGTGAAAATGGAAAAATCTACAAATAATCAAAGCCATACAATTGTTGATAGTTATAGTACATTGTCTATTAGGACACTTCATGCTATTGACAAGGCTATTACCATGACATAGATAGTGGTTCACTACACAAAAAGTTGTATTAAAAGTTGCTCAGATTTCTCTTTCTCATTTGTACATAAGGATTCCTTCCTAATCGTATATTTCATAATCACAAAAATATATATTTTTTCAGGCACAGCAAATTAAGTTCCTCTATGTGTACTTCGGATAATTTCATTCTGGATGCAGAAACAATCCAGCCTTTTCCCTTTTCTTTTGGGAAACAAACTATGGAATTTAAATATTAATTGGAAGTTCTGTAGTATAGTTCTGAAAAGGAAATGAAACACTGATCAATTCTTTCAGCAGAGGTACCCTACAGTAATACAGGGTACCAGTCTCTTGCCTCCACTTCGTAGAAGATTCCCAGCATGAAGTAGCCCCGCGCATTATCCCGTTATTACTCAGAGGGGCTGCATCATTCTCTTCCCATTCACCCAAGCACATCACTTTAACACAGCATTTCAGCACAGCTCACAGCTGAATGTATGAATAACCAAGATTA
>JANHFL010002782.1:89790-92290 GCA_032468155.1 Oxyrhabdium leporinum | reverse complement strand
TCAATTCAAGTGAATATATTCATTTTGCAAAAGGACACAGAGCAGTAGCTGCAACCAACATTTCATTTTGCTGATTCTGTTTTCAGAACCCAGCGTAATAATTAGTGACACAATTAGGCGTGTGGCTTACTCTTTCTCCATGACTGCTTTGAAAATGTATTGGGTTAGGTTTGCTTGAGCTACTTTTTGTGCAAAGGTATTATTAATGCTTTCTGTTCTGCGTTTGTGATAGTACTGGTATGCTTTTGGTGGGACGTTGATACAGAACGACACTCTGTTGAGGCACCAAATCATATCTCCCCCCATGTGAGTGTGCTTTAGGACTGTCTTACTAAGTGCTCCTACATTTATGTTGACAAGCTTTGATAAGGAGTGACTTGATATAACCCATTGCTGTACAAAGCCACAACCTGTTTCAAACATATAAGAATTCTAATGTGTGGATAATTATTTAAAGTTATGCAGATGTGATCAGCTGTCGCAGTCATATTTCCTAATTGGTCACCATGCCTGTACAAAAGCTTTTGGGTGGAATTTGAAACAGACCCTATCCAGTTTACAATTACATATCTTAAGCAGTTCCTCACTATTTAGTCTAGTAATCGTTTGTTTGGTTTTAACATCACGTTTCAGTCAACTTTCTGTGAAAATCTAACTCATGTCAGATGCTATCTTATCATAACTGTTAGTTTTATCACAACAGTTGGTCCTCTTGGTTTCTTAAAGTTTGTTTAGAGATTTCTAGTAAACTCTCATGCAGAAGCAATTATTCTTCCCCTTCTTAAATAGTAGGCACAAGCAACCAGTAAACCCTGTTTTCATGAAGTATGAGAAAATACTTTGAAGCTCATATCCATGCTTTCACTTTACCTCAAAATGATAAATCTGTGATAAATCTAAATATTTGAACTGTTTCGAGTTCAGCCTTCCAGTTGGGATGTGCCTAAGGGAAATATGTCTTTGTAACTTCAAAGAGCATCTGGCAGCACGTCTATTTACAATTTCTAATGTCCTCTACGTTCTTAAATGACATTCTTCTTTTCTCCCATCTAGGAGATGTTGGCTGTTAATTATAGCTCTTATTATTTTAGTGCAAAAATGTACGACTTTCTTACAAAACTGTTTTTGATCCTTGTGAAAATGTATATTGATTTAATTGGTTAATCAATTAAGGCATATGCAACTAATCAGATAACATGGTATTTATTAGCTGACTTGGTAAATCAAAGAAGAAATTACACCTTCACTAAATAAATTTCAGACAGTTATGCCATCCCAGGTAAATTAACTTGGAAAGACAGCTGCTTAAATATCAGCAGTATGATGTTGATGGTGATGAATTGTAGCAGGATGCAGTTTACTCAGAAATGATCTACCTGGGACTTTTCCCTGCAAATGATGAAGAGCCTAAATTCAGCAAGGAGAAGTCACTCTTTGCCATTTCAGCGTACCAGATACAAAACTTCGAAACTGACCAGGTTACAATTTCTATCTTGCTTTTAATTTTTCAAAGCATGTTCACAGTGAGGTTGAATAACCCATGCCTACATTCTGCTCTATAGCCCAATTTTTGAAGTTTCCTAGCTCTAAACATATTACCAGTAAAATAAATGGTTATTTTTGGTGGTGCAATTTCCCTCCTTTTTGGAAATATAAGATGATTTTTCCAGTAAGTTAATATGGTTATTTCTTTTCAACACTCCCCTCTTGCAAACTGAATGCTGTGTTATCTATTTTCATAAAATCATACAATCACCACCATGCACCCATAATCCTCATAGCCTGAAACATATTTTTATTCAGTCTAGAATTGGCTTCAGGAGCAAAAATGTGATCAACTTTTTTTTTTAAAGCCCCAATATTTATTTCTGTAAGCCTTTTCCTTTGCATGGAATGCTCCCTTGAGTTGCTTTAGACTTTTGTTTAGGAACTTGCTTACAGTGAGCCTCTCAGCTTGCTTATTTTCATTTATAGATTTCTGTTGTGCGGTTGAACAATGATAGCGGAACCTCAACTGTTACTAACAGCATCATAATAATTTGTGAGTTACCACAAACAAGCTATCTCATACTTTTGGCAACGAGAGCACACAATATGTGAACAATCAGTGCACAAATAGCCACGTTTCATCACTAACCAAGTAGGAAAAAATATACAGTGGTAATGTATAGTATTTTATTACTCTGAACACTGTGTAGACCACAATGACACCTGCCCTTAGTGCCTGCCAGTTCTGAGATTCTCCTTGACGGCTGAGAGAATTCAGTCAGGGAGTCTTTTGAAACATTTTTCCCATTGTGGTTTTTCTGCTCTTACCTAAAACAAGCATTTATACAGGCAGCATACGCAACTCCTTCCATTTTACATTTTTATTTTATGTTGCTCTGGAAAGTTTTTATAAAGAATGGCACTCAAAGTCATAAATAGATTAGATAGATAGATAGATAGATAGATAGATAGATAGATAGATAGATAGATAGATAGATAGATAGATAGATAG
>JANHFL010002782.1:40952-69109 GCA_032468155.1 Oxyrhabdium leporinum | reverse complement strand
CACACACACACACACACACACACACACACTGGGAGAGACAGACAGACATCTTTTTGTCCTGTGAGATTTGTCCTAATCTCTCCTATGAAGTACTAATTTTTCATTCACTGTATTCACAAAGTCTGATTAACTAGCAGTAGAACCTCTGGTCACGAACGCTTCTGACCACGACCAAATTGAGTTCCAACCAAAAAACTCACAGAATTTTTGAATCTGGTCATGAGCACATACTTGGGTGGCGATCAAACATGACCCCTGACCAAGAAATTCCTGAAAGTGAAACATTAGAAGACGAAGAAATTGCCAAAGTTATGGAACAAATCATGGTCGTGACCAGAGATTCTACTGTACATCCTTACTAGTAACTGGTAAGAAGCTTCTGAAAAAACTACTGACTTTACAAAGTGTGAATATATAATTGTTTGGAGATTAGAATGCTTCCTTCTAAACTGTTGATTACTGCCATTATTCATAAGCATATTCTCAGAGTTAAAATAACTTTGAGACAAATATATTATTGCTGTCTCAAAGCCAATGGTAAATATATTTTCTCGGTCAAGATATAACCAGATTTCATAATGTATGTTAAAATTTTCAGCAAGTTTACTCAAGAAGACTATTTAATTCCTGTATGTGAAACCATTAAAGCAGTAATATCCGATAGTACTGGAACCATTAAGTAGGCAAAATATCTATAGCAGTTCTATTAACTGGACTGTAGAATTACCTGGGTTGCTTATGAATTAATTAGTTGCCTGTCTTTTTCTTGAACAAAGTTGAATGTCTTCAGTTTCTATGGAAGATAGCCGGTTATTTTTTTTAATGCCGTAATGGCATTAGTTTTTTTAAAGACTACATATTTTTAGTTAAGGCAGTGTGTGAAGTCAAACACCTCCAATTTGGGATGCTTCAAATGTGTTTATACTGCAATTCTCAATTGTTTCTTTTATTTATTTTTTATTAATTAAATCAGTTCATATGGCTACCCATCTTGCAGGTGTGATTGTGAGCAGCTCACAACCTATTTAAAGCAGTAAAAACGACACAACATAACTATCTACGTTGGATACCAAGAATAAATATAAAGCAGCCAGGAGGACGATAACAATGAATGGGCCACCTAACATTCCAATCCCCATATTCCAGGCAAGTTGGCTGGTGACCAAGTATTGTAGGAATTGTAGTCCCAATAGAATTGACAGATACTAGGCAAAGAACAATTAAAATAAAAGTTCTGTGGATTGTGAGGGTGTTTCACTGATGATATTCCTCCACAAAGTTAGATTTTTGACATTAGTTTGGGTTCTAGCGATTTGTCGGATAATTTTTCTTATTTCTAAAACACTGAACTATTAGGAATGAGTAGCTGATAAAGTTAATCCAAGATCAGGATGCATCTTGGTTAGGATGAGGCTTGGTATAGCTACCAAACTGTAAGTTTACTTTTCAGATATAGTCAGAATTTCTTAATAAGCTTAGTATTGCCTCAAATTAAATTTCTGAAAGTTTTAAGTTTTCTGTTTTTAAATAACACAAGCTATTTTTGAAATGTTGCCATAGACTGATCCTTTTGATCCTGTATATGGACTACAAATTGCCTAACAGAGTTTGATAAAGACATCATGAAGGAGATATAATTGCATTGTATCTTTTTCTCTCTTAGCATCTAATAGTACAGAGTAAGCAGATTAGTTCCTCATCATATTCTGAGTGTTACCATTATTACTTTTATCGCTGTTTGCAAAAGTGGGCATGTCTAAAGTAGGTTAATATGATGGCATGTGTGTTGTATTGTTAGATTGTTAGAACAGAGTCAGGCTGCTGTTTCTGTTGGTACATAAACTTTTATGCTACTGATAGTTCTGGCTAGAGATTTTGCTTTCTGATCCAGAAAGAGTGACAATTGCTTATATGTGAATGCAAATTCTTATCCCTGCTGAGAGGTAATGGAAAGGCACATCCTTTCCTAGGTTGGATGCTGAGAATATTATTGGAGTAGTTAGATATACATTTTCGTGGGTTCACATCTATATCCAAGCATTTTAATCAATGTAACTGGGTACATTCAGTGATGATCAAATGGCAGTTCATATATTATTCTGTTTTTGTCGTTGGCTGCGTACAGCACCATATAATGTAGTACTGATTATCTAAATTGGTTTTTTTCACATTGTCTGTGTTGGGTTTTCAGGTTTTAATTTGGAGCGATTGCAAGTCAGTCTTAAAGATACAGTATATCTGATTACAATTTATTTTTATGTACTAAAAGGGTTTCTTTTTTGAAAGGGAAAAGAATTAAAGGCAACATGGAATGATAAAGCAGCTTTAAAATAATATTGAGTTTTAACTTAGCTTTGGGTAGTTGTGTTTGGTTTTCTATCATAAAAATTGTTTTCACTGCATTTGCTCTCTTTCTCTTTAAAACAGATTGTTAAGGTAATTATTATGGTGCTTGTTTTATTTTTCTTCTTTCAATCTTACACAGCTTCTATTTGAAAGCCAAGAACATCAGTGGTCTGTTTATTTTATTTCACTCATGTGCTATGGAAATGAATGACACTTTTTTTTCTTTGCTGGAATCTTGTATCTATGATTTATGGCCAGCATGTATGCCTGATTTTCTTGCAAGAAGGATCTTTATTGTCTTTGTGTACTAACTCGTAGCAGAAGAACTTGTCTGTTTTGAGCTAAACCAGACCTCTTGTAAAAAGAATCAAATTATTTCATCATGTTGCAAATGAAAAGCTATAATTACTTGTAATTAGACTTCAGAATTTCTGAAATTGGGGAATTCTTTTCCAGAGGTTTAAGATCACTTCAAGTGAGCACGGTTGGAAATGGGAAATAATTTTTCTGTTCAATTCGAAATTGATTCAATGTATGCTTTGACAGCTATTTTTGCTTTGATTTTTTTTGGTGTGGTAACAGTTGCACAACAGTGATTAATGCAATACTATTTGCTATGATTTTCTACATTTATTTAGACTGAATACATGTATATGCTTCTTCCAAACTGGTATATTAAAAGACATAATCTAGCTACAGTTCTTGATCTTATTTGATTACATTTACCTAGAGTTCTGTTGTGATCATCTAGTAATGGAATGGCGTTTTCCTACAGAACACATGCCATCCTACCACTTATCCCATCTGTATCCCCAAAATGGGATGTCAAACTCCTAGAAACAAATATGGGTAAGGTGAGAGGGACGGAAGATGAAAAACAGGAGGGGAAATCTCCTTTTTTAATATAATGTTGTGTTTCTTCCTTTATTTCTTAAAGCATCTATAAGTTGCCTTTCAAAGAAAAGACAGTCATATGAGATAATTAAAATATAAAAGGTTTTAGCAAAAGTGTCATGAACAGCTTGTGTTTTTTTTTCTGCTTAGAATCTTTAGTCCCTTCTAATATCCAGTTTCTAAAATCATCACTTAATCTATATCACAACCCTGGAGAGCAAAATAAGTATATTTCCCATGAGAAGTTATTTATTTTTTTAATAGTTAATTCAAAAATCTTAAATATTCCAAATGTATCTGGATCCTTAATCTATTCATAACTTTCTTAGATCAAAATCTTATTTAGCTCTTTGCTGTTTATTTCAATTCCTTACATTCTTAATCTTATAATTACATTTCCTTTGGTTGAGAGTTGAAAATAGATTCATTTGATGGCTTTTCAAACTTGTTCTGAGGATGTCTTGTAGCTTTAAGATAGTTAATAGGCAATTTCTGAAAGTGAGATTTGTGAACATTATTTATTATTTGTTTATTAAATTTATAGGCCACCCATCTCACTGCCTTTAAAAGTCTCTGCCACAATTGTTTGTAAAATGTTTGATCCCATCATCTCCTGTCAAAGAAATCCTCAGAAGCCCACCTAGAACAGCTGTCTGGAGCACATATAGGCAATCTCCCTCCTTTCTTTATCCAATCTATTCATTGGTTCCTTGGTCTTTGCTGCAGTCATCGGTTCTACTTTTGTAGAACTATCTCCAGTTTGTCATACCTTCCATGGAAATCTGATCTCTTAGGTGGCTTTTGATATTGTCAACCACAGTATCCTTCTGAACTGGCTACGGGTGATTTACCTCTTTCCTCTATGGTTGGTCCTCAGTGTTATTGACAGGATGCAAGAGATTGCACCCACAACTCCTCACGTTGGGTGCTTCAGGCTTCAATGCTGGAAGCCCTCCCATTTAATATTTACATGTAATGACTAGATGAACTCATCAATCAGTTTGGAGTTTGGTCTCAGTATGTGGATGATACCCAGTTATACATCTCAATCCCGGCCTACGTAGGTAAAGTTGTCAGTGTATTGACCTAGCATCTGGATGCTGTTTAGAGCAGGATGGAAAGAAATCCACTGATAAGACTGAGCGGCTATCCTCTTAAATGTAGAATTTCCTTGCTACCTCCTACCACTTGTACAAACACATAGCGTTCTTTTTTCCGTTTAACTTTTGTTGCTTCTCATGTCTGATGACTGTAATTTCCCACTACTTCCATCATGTCTTTATCTGTTTCTTCTCCCTCGACTGCTTTTTCCTGGAATGTGATTCTCCTTGTGTATCTTCCATCCCCCACCTTCCATCCTTTGATAACTGATGATCCTGAAAGAGGAATGGAATTCCTGGCTGTATAAGCTACTTTGCTTGTAGGATAACCAGTTCTTTGCAAATTACAATACAGGAAGGGGATTCTATCGTGTGTGTGTGTGTGTGTGTGTGTGTGTGTGTGTGTGTGTATTTACTATTCTACCTGGCATCGCAATATAACTTGTAATGAGAGTAGATTTAACCGGGCCTATCTATGGCGGCTGGTTGAAAAAGAAACTGTCACCCAGACATGTTATTTACTTATTCCCTCCTCTGTTTGATAGTGTGTTTTTGTGTTTGTGATAAACAAGCACGATCCGATTATATCGGATCATTCGTCAACCCCGAAGCCCTTTATCTGACTCTTCTGTTTTTATTGGTTCTTATTATGGTGGATGGTTCTTCTTTTAAATAATGGTTTTATTTTTGTAGATATCACAAAGAAAGCTACTGCCATTCGTCGAAGTATTTTATAAATCATGCAGTCATGGCACTTAGATTCTCCATTGTTTTTCTTGAGTAGGGCTATTTCTGGTTTTAAATG
Source organism: Oxyrhabdium leporinum (assembly GCA_032468155.1). Lineage (NCBI taxonomy): Eukaryota > Metazoa > Chordata > Lepidosauria > Squamata > Cyclocoridae > Oxyrhabdium > Oxyrhabdium leporinum. The sequence goes on along the minus strand of JANHFL010002782.1, from coordinate 63,964 downwards.
CTGGAAACTGGAGTTTTTAACTTTTAACATCTGACATGTGTAGTTACTAAACACCTATTTTTTTAAAAAGAAAGCTTATGTCTAATTGTACATGGTACTACTGCCATTACTGTAATAATTCTTAGATTGTTTAGTGAAAATAAGTCAAGGTATTACAAGGACCTTTATTTCACAGCGGTTCCATATTATGCCAAGACTTCTAAATTGAAGTGAGACCCTCAGGGCCTTTCTGGGAACAGATTCTAAACCAACGGATTTTTGATTTCTAAGAGAAATGTTATGTTGCATTGTTTCCTAAGAGTCTTTTTATTTTAATGTATGGTATATTGGATATGGTGTTGGACTAAGACCTGTCTGAGTCCATGGAAACACTCTGGTGACTGAGTCAGTCAATCTCTCTTACTGCAACCTATCTCACAAGGTTGTTGTAGAGAAAAATTCCAGAGGAAGCTGTGCTTGTTGGGAGTTGAGTATCTGGAGATCCTCATGATTTCCATACTTAATACCCAGCAAACATGCAAACAATGTGATGAACACAATGCCATATATTCTTAACTTAATTCAACTTTAAAATTAATTAGAAAGCGGTAATTTGAATAAATTAAGGCTAGTGGCAAATTACATAAAAAGCTGTGTGCTTAATTTGGGGTTTGCAAATTCCAAATGTAGCATTTCTTGCCAGCATACTATGGTTATTTATGCTAAAGAGAAGTAATTTACAACTGACAAGACAGAATTCTTTCAAGTCAGCACAATAGATCAAGAAACAGGAGTTCAAGCAGCACAGAATTGTATAGCACTCCTTTTAAAGATTCAACCTGGCATTTATAAGTCCCTTTGAATGCAATTTTGATACCTAGTTGATCACAATAACTAACAATATATTTGGAAACTTCAGCTAATCCTCAATATTTTTAATAGACAGTTAATGGCTTTGGGTTATTGGGATCATTCAGTATTTCAGTTACCCTGGTTTATGGTTTATTTTCAAGCCCAGTTCAGAGTCATTCAATTTTCAAACCTGATATGACGTTGGACCAGTAAGTATCTGATGATTCACCTTTATTATGAATTTGCTTCAGGATTAGCATTTGTAGAGAGTCTTTTTTTCACATCCCAGCAATAGCAAGGACATTTGTGATGAGAAACTGAAAGGACCACCTAAGTTTCCAGAAGGCCACTCAAATTCACTTCTTTATGGGTTTTTTTCCTCTATTCTAGCAGGTTTTCAAAGCTTCTCATATGTGATTTAAACCTCTGCTCTGGCCAAGTTATAAAAACAAGGAGAATCTATGTAAACACAGCAAAGATTCTCATTATAGAAATTTAGCCTTAATTTGTAGAGGATTGCTTGCCTGAGCAATCAGGAGTGTAACCAACGAGGAAGGGCTAATAAATACATTTCTCAATCTTTTCCCTTCTTCCAATGGAGAAAATGCAAAAGGAAAAACAAAACATGACTCCTGTCAATTAACAGGATAACTTGTTTTAGCTTATCAAACTTTTTTTATCTATTTTTTTAAGAACTTGGCAATTCAGACTCCTACATTTTCTTGAAACTGAATTTAAAGGACTGCTTGCATTTTAATGCTAACGGTCAGCAGAGTTGAAAGAAGAAATTCAGTTCATAATTGCAATTGATGGTGAGACTAACTTAGCCAATTTATCACAAAGTCAATAATCAACTCAGAAATGAAAAAGGTTAGTAATTATTAGGTTTTCAAAGTACTAATGTTATGACCTAACATCTTGCAGTTACAAAAATGCTGTAAAATGATTGCTGTATAAAAAAGCCACTCATATTTATAGTTGGTAGATGGTTCATTCATTTATCTCACTACTTCCATCAACTGTTAATTAATACCTTTGCAGTAATTATAGAATATTTTAAATATAGGCTTTTCTGAATTTTAAGAGAATGGATTTTTTTCTTAAACAATTAATTTATAAAGATAATAGAAGTGACCTGCAATTTAATATATTCTAAAATAAAGAGTTGCTTTTCATTTAAAGTCTTTACATTTTGAGCGGTTTTAATAATGAGAATATTTTTAATGCTTTTCTTTAGTTCTTCATTTAAAACTAAGCCTCAATGCTACAAAAGAGGAGTAGTATTTAGAGGAGAGGACTTGCCTTGAAAAATGGTAAATAGATGCTGCATCTTTGTATAGTACTACACAATGTTTTAAAATCTCCATTTCAATACTATTGTCATTTAGAAAATCTATTAACATCCAGCTTGAAGTTACTGGGTATCTGATTATTATTGTCCTTTCCTCAGCCTCTTGCTGCTGGCTCTGGCAGTATGTTGACATTGGTTTTCCCAACTTTCCTGTAACAACAAAATTACATTAATACAGTGGGGATTTTTATCCACAGTAAATGCTTGCTTCATAAGTGGGATCCTTCTCAGCACTCTGTGAGGGAGGAAAGGCTTAGATTTCCCCTCTGTATTGTTTTAGATACCGTTCCATCTCCTTTTGGTTTTTTTGTTTGATGTGCTGCTGTGAGTTAGATACAGAGATCTTCACAATTTTTTGCTTCGTTTAAGTTGCGTTAACTATGGGTGGGAAATCTGCTCATTGGATATTGGTCAGATGGTCACAGTTTTTTAATGGAACCAGCAGTAGTAGACATACTATGGCTTGAAGAATGGTTTCTCTCCCTTGAATTAGCCATTTCTGAATTGTAAAGCCATTAACCAGTAATCATGATGTAGCTTACCATTTTGTTTGAACTGTCCCATATTTAAATTTGCTTCTAAGTGAATTGGACTTGTCTCCTTGAAATCAGTGGCAGAAGTTAATTATGATTTAACTGACATTCTCTTACTGTAGTGGGAGCTTATGCAGTGACTATTCTGGAATCAACCCCATTTAATTTGGTCCTCTGCCATTTTCTAGCGTTCTAGCTATTTAGCTGTGCTTTATCTTTTTTTGCTTTGACCAGTCACTAGAGTGAGTTCATAGATGATTTGGGCAAAGAGATTAAGATGAGAATGATCATACCCATGCAATGCTTTAAATAGCTTTTTAACATTTGTGTAGTCAGAAGCATTTTAAGATCTGAACAGCCAGAGCATTTTCTTTAAACAAGATTAATATCCTCAAACTTTCCCCGCCTACTGGATTTAAAAGATTCCATTTTCCATCAAGGATGTGTACTTATTTAAAAATCTGTTTGCTTTTAAAGCATTTTAGGGATATTTAGAGAATTTTGAAGAAACAGAGATGGTAATTTGATATAGTCAACCCATGTCTGCTTAATTTTTCTGTCATATTTCTTCATCTGCTCCTAAAAAGCCTTAAAATCTGTAAAGAAATAGACAGAATAGATTTTATTTTTTTAAATAGCAACCACCTGACCTGGGAGCTATTTTACCTTTTTGATTTCTCTCTTCCCACTAAATTGTTATGCTTATTTTTAAAATAATTAACATTTTGAAAGGGACTGCTAATGAATTTTAGGAAGCTTGCTATATTCCATTGGAAAATGTGCAAGTTAGATCCACAATAGCAAATGTTCTTTTGGTTAATTTCTGATGCATTCGCAGTATATTGATTTGAAACATGCAGATTTCTTCAGATTCATTCTGTCTTCTGTTGATTTCCTAAAACTGCCCTTCTAGAAAGAAAGCTGAGGAGGGGGGTGTCTTGACAGTGCTATTATTTAAACCTCTGACAAATTTGGCTTTAAAATGAATATTCAATATTGAGTAATGGAGCAGCCTTGCTCTTACTATAATTATATCACCTTGTTCATCTGAGCTAACTACATATTAATCATTTGCACCACTGCCAGGTTACTGGTCCAGAACAATGCTTATTTATTCCTCAGGCTATTCTCTAAGTAATAAATAAATTCTGGTATTGGTGAATAGAGGAGGTGGGGAGGAAACCTTTTATCTGTTCTACAGCATGTTTTTGCATTACTATCATCAGCAAAATATATGTTAAATCTGCTGCTTGTCTCTTCTCGCCATCTTTCCTGCTTGTCTAAAATCTGTATGTTAGGTGATTAAAAAAAAAAAGTCATGGTCCGTTACTGTGCCATGAAAGTGAGATCCCAAATTCTGATAAGCTAATAATTCATATCCTATGATTATTAAAATTAATTGCTTGTTTACCACAGCTCGACAACAAAGCAGGTTACTTGCATGGTCTTATTGACCTAATTAGTCAGATTTTACAGTTGTGCACATAGGTAATATTTTACTCCTTCTAGAAATGAGAAATAGTTTTACCTTAACTATAGTACGGAACTTTGAATTTCGTTGCTATTTCTGCACACATAGATTTCTGAAGATAGTTGTAGATCGTGCTAAGATAGCACGACTCATTCCGTCTTAATAAACGTGTCAATGAGGCATGTGCCTGTTTTAAACCATGAGTGTGGTTGTGCTAATGACAGAATGGGATAATTTTCTTGTAGCACTAATTGTATATACATTGAGTTTGGTATGTTATCCTTCAGGAGAAGAAAGGGCATATTGTAGAAAGCACCATTTATAGCTTATGGATTTGTCCATAATGCGCTGCTATTTGTCTTACTTCCATTGACATAAAAATATTGCAATTTTATTACTGTAAAAATGTTCCCCTCATTATATCTCCTTGGATTCTGCATCAATGACAATAATAAAACCATAAAATAGCATCAGCAATAATTGAGGAAGAACAGGCAGCTGAAAAAACAGTAGTGGTTAATGAAATAATTTTTGAGAGGGATTCTGTAACAAATACTTTGCGTTCTCCAGTAAACAAATTAAAAGTCACTTAAAATATCTCTTTTTTCTTTCTCCCCCTCTTCCTTTCCCCTTCCCTCTCTCCCCCCCTCCCCTTTCCTCTCTCCTCCCTCTCATTTATTCAATATTTATCTATAATTTGATTTTTCCAACTGAAAAAAAACTGACACATTCTTCTGGAAAATCTGTGCATATGTAGCTCTAGCATGAGATTGTTGGGCTTCCATCAATGTTTGTAATGGCTTTGGTTTCTTTCATTTTGTGGCATCTACTTTCTTACCTTAGCAAATTTTTTTACAGAGCTATGGAGATCTGCCTAATATTAAGGAAGAAGTCAAAGTGAGGGACTTAAAATTAATTAAGGATCCATTATATTTCTAATTCCTCCCCTTCTCTTCCCCTCTCACCTTGTAACTTTCCTCGTAGGGAATGCTTTGTCTTAATAGTGCAGCAACCATGAGATTTACATAATTTCTTTTGTTTATTATGTAATCAGTACAGGCATTTCTATTTCATTTGGTTTATTTAAGCAAAAAGAAGCTACTGGAATTTAGCTACTTGTAAAATAAATATGTGAAGTGAGTGAACCACACATGTTTACAATAAAAATAAGTAAACTTAGTTCAGTCCTGGAAATTCATTCGGGTGTGAAACGAAGCATCTTTATACATACTATACAATCCATATAGATGAAACTCTGTATCAGGAGTGTGTAACCTATGTCTTGCAAGCAATCCCCAGCTGTCTTCTGGGACCACAAGAGGCACCACAAGTTTGTAATATTGCTGTTTGAAAACCAGTTGCCGAAATAAGCAGTAAAATAAGTGCCTGCAATGAAACGCATACACTTATTTTGCTTCAAAAACCTTCCACCTTCCAAAATAAAAAGCTGAAACTCCTCCAGCTATTGTGCTGTAGAAATCATTTTAAATATAACACATTGGTTGAAAATTTGGAAAGTCAAAGATGGTATGTTTCTGTGATAAATCGTGAGAAAGTAATACTCAATTGTACAGACCAAAAGAAATGGATTAAGACTGTGAGTTTCAAATCTAGCAAACAGATATCTCTGTTAAACTCATCTTTTTAAAAAAAAATACCCTCCAATCAATTCATTGATTAATTTTATCTCAGTCTTAAGCATAAGAACATAACAAGATATTATATTTAAAGACCGGCATTTAATCCAGCACTTTATTTCTCACAGTAGTTAACTAAAGATCTATGCAGAGCCACAGCATCACTTTCCTGCTTTTATTCCCTAGAACAGCGATCTCCAACCTTTCCTGTTTTGCAGACTGGTGGGAGGGGAGAAGGGATGGTTCTGGGCAACTGGTGAGTGAGTGCATGTGCCCACAGATCCATTTGTGCAAGCGGTGGGTATGCACACCCTCTGCTCACACAAAGGGAGCTGCATGCACATGCCCGCCATGCATGCAATTAGAGCTGCATATGCATGCACACTTGCCTGCCGCTTCTGCAGGCCAGTTCTGAACAGGCTGTGACTGGGGGGTTGGGGACCCCCGCCCCAGAAACTGATAGCAAAAGTATGCTGTCTATGGTTCAGTCTAGAAGTAATGCTTAGCAATTATGCCTGCATTAACTATTGTAGCTCTATCATCATCTTTTAATGACCCCATAATCCCTTGCGGGATAGAGTCTGGACAATTGAATGGAGCTGAGTGATTAATAGCTGGATGCCCTTCCTGTCGCCAATGTGGAGTTCAGCAAATATATTCTCAGCTGACCCAGATAGAGAAATATCTGCCTCTACCTAGGATCAAGCTTCCTGATTGTGAGGCGAGAGCTCCACTTCTAGGCCACTGCACCATTATCTATTGTAGCTCTATCATCTTTATTTATTTATGTGTAACATTCATGATTTAGACACAAGCTCTATTTCCACGTTAATTCTGGAACCTGATTATAGGACTTTATTACATAAAACAGCAGGCTTTTGGGTGTATTTATGATAAAGATTTATAGCCCACCCAAATCCAAAGTCTCTGGGTAGATTACAACATACTAAAATAGTAATAGTAATATAATACCAATACCAACCACAGCTAAAACTCTTCTACAACAGTAACTTTAACTAGGATTGGAAGCTCTGTGAAATAAAACTGTGCTCAATCATTGAAATGCCATGAAAGAGGGAGCTTTGGGAGGAGTTCCAATATGGATGTAATCTCAGAGAAGAGTTTGCTTAATTTCAGATAGAGGAACGGCTCTTTGCAACTTTTCCCAAATATTCTCAGGCAGATTCAATTATGCTAAGGTGGTGCCTGATACAACCTGATATAAAGCTTTGTTAGCTCTCTGAATTGGGTCTCAAACCATAGTGGGCTCAGAAACAAGGGCAGAGACTTCTGGAGAATTATTAAACTGCAGTGGTGGGATTGACCTTCAGTAATCTCAATACCAGTAATCTTAGTATCTTAAATTTGCATCCTGAATGTGGGCATTTGCAAAGGGACACTTAATAGACAAGTAGGAATACACTTGTAAAGATTCCTTGCTTAGGTACACTATATATTTGGCCATAAGGTGACTCAGTATGAAATAAATTGCTTGCATATACAGATTTGTATCCCAGCAATTCAATTCCGTGAGTGATGTTCATGGTGCTGCATATGGAAAAGGGACCTAATTTTAGTCAGGCATTCTCATTTGGGCCTCTCAGGCCCTTATCCTTCCAGTTTTCCGGAAGATTTTCAAGGGGTGGCTCTTCCACCAAGTGTTGGGTTAAACTGAGGCTGGGGTCAGGCGCAGTCAATCTAGATGTTGCTGTACTGGGGATTATTTGTTTTTGGGGTGTGGGAAGTTTTTGATTCTGGTTATATTTTCTCTTAATGTTTTTAGTGCTGTTTCTAGGATCCACTCAGGATTATGGTACATAAGATGTGTCCCAGATAAGCCAGATGGGTGTGTGGATCGATGGATGGATGGATGGAGAGCGGGACGGATGGACAGGCAGATAGCTTACCTTTCAGGGAATGCTCTACATATTGCTTAAAGAAAAGGTGGAATTTAAATATACTTCATTTATAGTTATTATTGGTAGGAAAACTAAATGCACAGCCTCATTACTGTTTCAACATGGGAAGACTTCTGTATGAGTATTACATTTTAAAAAAGGACACCTGTATGCATATTTTAAAATGTAACTCTAGGTTTAACAGAATTAATCCCAAAAATGGCTCTCTAAATACAAGTTACATAATGCATTGTCTCCTTACGTAGAACTACACTGTCTTTTTGAATTCTGTTTTGGAAACTAAGGATATGAATTACTGCTGATAAGGTCAGTTCAAGTTCGGTATGCTAACCAAATGATACAATGAAATCTTGGGGCTACAAATATAATTTTGTGATAATTCTAAACAAAATGTGATACCACTTTGTTGGCAGGAAGTTGCTTTGTTTTTTTCATTTCAGAATTTTTTTCTTTCTCAGTCTCTGAATACTCTCCTTACTTTTAATTATTAAAAGTGTACTCCATGCAATCTTAAAATTGCAGTTATTTTTTTTTCTTTGTATATACTAAAATGGTTGTTTTCATAGTGATATCAGAGAGAACTATATTGGCTACCATGACATTGCCTTGCCTGAGCGTTTTTTTTTTTAATAAAACATGTTTAGCAACTGACTAAAATCTGAGCAGAAAGCTCATCTTGAAAGACTCCTTAATTAAAAATTAAACGATGAATTAAAACTTAAATTATGCAAAACTAATGAGCTACATTATGAAAACCAACAATTAGTGCACTACAATATATACAAGAACAGTGTTAACATTCTTCTCTTTTCAAAGGTTTTTTTTTAAATTTGGATTTTAATGTGCAATGCATGCTGTGTTGAAATCTTTCATCCTAAAGTACTGCATATTTCCGAATTAAAATATAAATCAGTAGTTTTGTGATCTGTAATATTTACTAAATGTATCAGAGATTTAAAGTATAGATAATACAAAAGAATCCTTAAAAAAGGTGGTTGGGAAATAAAGATCCAATTGGTTTTCAATTAAGGAAACATCACATTTGTGTGTGCGGTTCAGATCAGGTCATCATGTCACCTAGTACAAATCAATAGTGTAAGAATGGGCTCATTGAGAAACGTTGTAATTTAACTTACTATTCTAATTTCCTCAAACAGAGATTTCTCTACTTGCTGATACAGAAGCCCACTAATTGCAGATACAGAGATTCTGAGTAATGAATTTATATATGCATGAGTTTTCTAGGGATCATCAAAAGGGCACTATTAAATTGTACATTAATCTTGAAGCTCCTCTGGAAATATACTGTACTAAATATTGAACTCCTTGATGTGGGCTTTCAAATCTGATTAGTTTAAGAGGACATTAGGAGAAACGTGCATCCTGATTGCTGTTTTTTTTTTTTTACTGAAGCCCAAAGCCTGAAGTTCTCAGGCAAGAGACAAGTCAACTGCCTTTGCAACTGCTGGATTAAAGGCATATTTAGCTTAAATTAAATAATGACAGTACAGCTCTCTGAAGATATCCAGAAACTGGAAGAACTCATCCTGACCAATCCTCCAATAAACTCTGTTCCCAGCTTACATTACCTGCTACAATATGTCCTCAGAAAGATAGATATCTGTAGGGAAAGGCCTTAACTTACACAGATAGTCCTCAACTGATAACACTTTGTTTTGTGACCGTACGAAGTTACGACACTGAAAAAAAGTGAGCTATGGCCATTTTCCACACTTAATGACCATTGCAGCATCCCCATGGTCAGGTGATTTACATTTGTATGCTTGACAACTGACTGACATTTATGACAGGTGTAGCATCCCGGAATCATGTGATGCCTTTTGCGACCTTCAGACAAGCAAAGTCAATGGGGTAACCAGATTCACTTAATAATTGTGTTACTAATTTAACAACTGCAGTGATTCACTTAATAACTGCGGCAAGAGAAGTCGTAAAATGGGGCAAAACTCTTACTTAACAACATACATTCACATTGCCCTATTGAATTTCACCCTAAAGAAACAAATTTACATACAATTATGTATGTGACATATTCTCCATGCAGATCCCTCTGTTGAATGCATAGTTTGTCTTCGAAAGCCAACATCATTTGAACAGTATCAACCTATGTAGGTGTTCAGGATCAAACCTCTGTCATTGTATGGATGAAACAGACCATAGCGTAAGAACAGTAGTTCCATTGGGACTGGTTATAACTTGAAATCGTTGTTTCAGGAATTTCATGGCTGGAATGAAATTCAAGTTTTCTGGAAACAAAGCAATGCCTGTTTTGGCTGGATCTGCTTTGCAGTTTTGGAATCTGTTCCTGCTGGCTTGGATTATTTGAGGTGATTATGGGATTTTTTGAGTAAAGTAATAAGAATTTGTAGAGAACAGGAGCCAATATGGAACCATCAGTATATGTTCTGGTAGCGAACTGCTGCTTGCTAGATAACAGACCCATCGGCAATTTCCTCTTTCAAAGAGGGATTCTTCCCTTCCCCAGCTGTCCCCTTATTTTAAGTCTAGTAGATACAGCCAATCTTCTACTCTCCCCTCCCCCCCCACAACAAACTACATTCGAACAAGCCATGCTTAAGAGAAGTAGATTGGTTAAAAGGAAAGAGCTAGTCAAAAGAATTGTGAGACACCCATAAATTAGCAACCAATGGATAATTGTGGCTTTTGCTTGCCGAGGCTTTGATGCCTGTTTCCTTCAGTCTTATTTATGCTCTATTGTTTGTAGAGGGGCTTCAAAATGCATTTTAAAATGCCAACTATGTTGGTAAGTTTTTGGGTGGGTGGGCTCTGTTTATGGTCTTATAATTTCTTGATGCAATCCATGGTGCATTTTTGCCCCAGAGCTGCGCTTGAACTGGTTGATTTGAAGTGTTGAGCAGTTATTTGGCTCTTTTGTAGCTATATGTGGAAAAAGACTTGTTTTGCCAAATGAAGATGCATGTGTAATATTTACGCTCATTTTTGTTCCATGTTGCTGTTTCATGATATAAATACACACAGCCGGGGCTTTTTGTGTTTCCCTGGTTGGCTTCTGTACTAAGCAGCAGTATTTATTCTCTTCTGCTGATGCTCTCGTTTCGCAAGCCAGGACTTCCAGCCTTTTTTTGGCACCACCAGAGCTAGGCTGTCAAAACAGATGAACAAATGCCCTATTCTCCAAAACGTGTTGCATTTGCTGGTTGAACCTGCAAGATAGGTACTGTAGTAGAGACAGTTTAATTTATTGACTGGCTGTTATTTTTTTCAGTCTGTATCCACAGACTGTTGGGAGTTCATTTTCTGCCACACTTTCCTATCCTGGAGGATAGGAAATTTAATTGAAAAGAACATGGGAGAGATTAGTGTGTTGATTCTAAAAAAAAAATAAATACAAAATTTAATATCCACGGGATGAAATAATGGACGCTGCTTCAGTCAGATATTCAAAACTGGAGTTTTCCAATGCTCTGTCTCTGTAGAATCCTGGGTCTTCCAACTGATGTACCATATAAAAATGAGACCGTTCATCAGCAACGCCACAACCAGCCAGCAGTAGCTGATGAGAACTGAAAACAGTATTTGAGATAGTTTGGCCACATTTGCAGAATTGATTCAGTTCTGCTACCCATAAAAGCTAGAAACAAAGCAAATCCCTTGTCAAGCTTTACTCAGACCGGTATTTGAACTAGAAAGTCGCATCTAGAAATTCAGGACACAGCTCTGATAATTTTTTTAATTTCATGTATTAGAAAAATCTCTACTACAAACAATCCACTGCAAAATCTAGAATTCAATCCTTACGGTTAAAATTCCAGATCAGAGAAGATATTTCTCTTATCCTTATATGATGCAAAAAGAACTGCTCATATCTCAGACTTCAAGATGATTGCCACCAGTACCTTATTATTGCAATGGAAGGGCTGATCTCAAGTCTTGGGTTTCTGATCTTGCCTAGCTCTTATCCTTGGGCATATTCAATTTCATCTGAAAATCATGTATTCATTTCTGGAATTTGAATAAAAGTGGTAATATTTTGGAATACCATTTAATTTAATGGCACTTTTGAGCTTAGTCCAACATTTGTTTTTTTGCATTCTCTTTTGGGTGATATTTTTGACATTGCAACACAAAATTTCCACATTATACTGTATGATTTTCTCATCATACTGTTCACTCTACATTCTTTACTTGAACCTTTGGAGCAGACTTGGGAGATGTATGGGGACGTAGGAATATTTGTTTGTACATATTCTGTCAGTGAAATAGTTACCTAATCACATAAAGTTATATAACGTTTGATTTTAATTATTTACAGCTACGTAAGTCAAAACTTCATACATTTTAGGGGCAATTACAATAAATATAAGAATTGTAGCTGCAACTTTTTCTGGCTGTGATTCTAGTGTAGACGGTTGTGCTCCTTAATATCTATAGTACCACTTAATAACTATAATACCGCCTAGATAACTAGCATTCTTCCTCTTAGATAGAAAAAGCATTGATGGTGGCAGAGATATTTTCTCACATTGTCTACACTAGGATGTATTGCTTATGACTGGATTGATTAAATTAATTTCATAACACATTATGAACCAAAACACGACAAATGTATCACAGAAATGGTGATGCTTGCTATTGCCAGCTAAATTCATAAAAACATGTTTTATTTCTTTTCTGAGGCCATATTACACTACGCTGTGTAGTATGCAAAACAAAGATATGGAAAACAAGAACTGGTTGTCTCTTAATTACATAACCTTGTAAAGTAACTGAAAGATAGAACACAAAAGCTGTGTTAGAGACAACTGATGTTCCATGTAGCTGAATTGTACTATGCACTGTTCATGGGGTAAACTAGTCTCTCCCAGAGAAAATGTATTGTTTATGAAAGATCTGTGTTAGCCAAGAATATAATGAAACATTTCAAAGCCTTCAACCGTCTCTCCAGGAGGTGGTAGTTATGGAGGCATAATAGATATCAGCATCTTTAACTGTCAGTCACTTTCCTCTTGTCTGTCATGGCTGTTTACTTCTGATCATACTACCTGATACTTCAGCTATAGGAAGCTCCACCAGCAAAGTATAAGGAAGACATTGGGTTCATGATTTCTTGTTATATCACAACAGGCAGCTGGCAACTCATTAACACTATGTGGGGGTGTAAAAAAATAACTGTGTTGAGAATACTGCCGACAGGTACTGTATATAATGGAAATTCAGAGAATGGATTGACATGACATGAATGCTTGATAAGAAAGTCTTGATATACAGTACTCAAGAAATGACTGAAACTCTAAAGGACATTAATAAGAACGGCGTGTGTTGGGTGGATTAATTTGCAATGTCAAAAAAGTGGTTGTGCCAGTTATAAAGTTTAATGTATCTAATTCTCCATCCTAAGGCAAAATTTCTCATCTTTATAGAAATAGGGCCAGGTAGCAGTCCCAGTTGAAAACAAAAGAAAGGGAGGTTCATTTGTTGTTGGGGATTGTGGCACTCAGATTCAAAACTGTAGACACGTATATCCAGATACTCAGAAAGTTGCAGTGCAAAACTGGATAGAATGGAAGAGGATCAGAAATCTGGACCATTCAGAATTTTTTCTTTCAGTGCTACCATGTGGCTGATTATCATTCATAAACTGGTGCTGGACATGATGGATTTATTTGTTCTAGGAAATTGTTCTAAAAAATTTTGCTTTTGAAAAAACAAAGCAAAACCAAACCAAAATAATCCAACAGGAGGAATGTAGCCAGTTATATATAAAGTGTAAGTTCTCTATTATCTCTAATAAATTATAAGAACATAATATTTATTGGTTTTGTGCTTTGATGTGCTTTGATGATTTTATATTGTTTTAATATGTTCTTTTATCTTCGGGCTAGTTTTATTTTTAGTTTGGTTGTGATTTCTTTTGGAATTGTTTACTGATATGGGTCAGTTCTACTGGAAGCCTGTATACTTGATATTATTTATTTATTAAACTGTTTGAGCTGTCCAATAGTTAAAACTCTCTGGGCTCCTTACAGTAAAATAAATACATAAAAATTATAGCCAGCAAGAATGTTCGTTATTACTTTAAGTCAATGTTTCTCAATCTTGGCAACCAAAATGTGTAGACTTCAACTCCCAGTACACATGTTAATGTACTGGCTGGGGATTTTGGGAATTGAAGTCTACACATCTTAAAGTTGCCAAGGTTCAGAAACATTTCTCTAAGCCTACTTTGGTCTTTTTTTCTGAATAAGTGAACACTTTTCCCAACTAAGTACCTTGTAAAATTTTCTGATGAACTTTATGGGATCTATTGTGGGCCAAGGAGCAATGCTGGAAATAAAGATATTTGAGGTTGGAATTTGTTTGCAATATGCCAGGTTTCCATTTAATTTTTTGTTAAAGTAAAATACAGAAATAAAATTAAAGTATATGGAACACAAAACCTGACAGATGACAGTAAACCATATTTCTCTAATATCCAAAGACCTCTCATTCTCTATCCCGATCCAGTGACATAAAAATCTCAGTGTACACTTTTTGTTGTCCATGGTTTTGAAGATATTTTTATATTTATAGTTTATGGTGTATATTTCCCCTTTTGCTCTGTGGTGTGTGGGAGTATGCTTCTATTGTTCGTATGTTTACCATTTCAGAAGCTGGTTCCTCCTGCCCAAATCCCTTTATACTTTTGTGTGGTGTAGTATAGTCTCCCTTTAATTTCCTTTTTTTCCCAAAGACTTCACCTCTGACATAGTTTCTTTAACCTTTTGGACTTCCTAAGTTCCTAGAGTCCTCTATCATTCTGGCTGTTCTCTGATGTCCCTTCTCAAATTTCTCTAATGTTCTTTTTTGCGGTAAGGTACATAGGCCTATATTTCAAATATTTGGCCTCAGCACTCCTGTATATACTGCTAAAATAATCTCCTCTGACTTAAATGCGACAAGCAGGTCAGCCTTTTAAAGGCTTTAGGGCAATTGTGTTGACCCAGGGTTGTATTAGCCTTTTAGACTGCTGACACTGAAACAGCCTGAAATGACAGTCAGCTTCCTTAAGGGCATTGATAATAAAAATTCTATTTTCTGTTGTTTTTTTTCCTAATGGGGTAAAATGTTTTGGCTTATTAATGATGTCATCAGTAGGGATGGGGGATCTGAGCTTTGAATAATATCTGTAGTAAGTAGATACATATTTCATACATATTATTTTCTTTTGCTGTGGGAGGTAGTAGTGGCACTCATTCACATTTTACTTTTTAAACAATCCTTGTAGTTAGAAACAAAACATAATTACTTCATATTGTCATCTGAACTATTATGCACTGACTAAAATGTTATTTATTTTTTACCGATACAATTCTCTTTCCCCCTCTCCCGTACACATGGGCTGATTTGCTCGATTCTTTTGCTTGAAAGAAATACTTTAAGAAATATAACTGTCCTTTTTATAACAAAGACTACTCTAAAGCTGTGGAGAACGATCTCATAAATATTTGCAAAAGTTCACAAAATTAGAATTTTATTAATTCTGCTGTTTCCCTATGATTGCATTTGCACCTTATATTTAAGCAGCATTCTTCAAAATTCTGACTTGGTACAAACAGCCCATTAATTTGTATGACTTGAATACTCCCATCCTATTTACCCTGTAAGTATGAGTAGCTAAGGAAACATGATTCTTTTATAGTGAGACTGTCTTGTCTCCTAAAGAAACCAGAAATCAGAAGCCAAAGATAAATATTGAGCTCTTTCTCTCTCCCTCTCCCTCTCCCTCTCCCTCTCTCTCTCTCTCTCTCTCCCTCTCCACACACACATACACACACACACTTTTGGCAGATAGGGATGCAAAAAAGTTTCATAAAGTTGGATAAAGTTTCTCCTTTATTAATGTGGCTAAATCTTAGCTGTTTACTTCAAAGTCAGAAATCTATCCTAAGCAGACCAAATAAAGAACAACCTAAAAACAAAATTTCTTTGATGCACAAATTAGATCACGCCTTTTATGTTATAAATGACCCTTTTTTGGAGACGATCCTCTGTTTGTTGTTTTTATAATTGCTGGCCCCAAGAACCATTTTATATGATCCCCTTGCAACTTTGGAAATAATAAATTCAATCCAGGATTAAAAGATGGTTCTTTCACGTATTTCAGGTATTTCTGCCCTTTTCCTGTATTTTCCCCCCTCAGTTTAGGATAAAGAGTTGACATTTTGAATCAGGTCTTTTAAAGATCCATTCACTTTTCACACAGTTATGGTGCAAACACCCTGTAAAAGAGTGTGCGCATATTAGGATCATTTACTGATCTTGACTGGGATTCTTTCAGGGTCCTAGAAGAATAGTCTACACCTTTAATAGGAAATAGAATATCATATGACATCAAATATATGTTTGTTCAATCACATCAAAGAACTATATTCCATACTTGACCCTCCCTCCGTCGGGTTATTTGTATTTGTGGGGACAGCTGTAGTGGAATGGGTCGTTCCTTTGTGTCTCTGGTTTTGTGACAGATTTCTAAATCTATCAGTCTGACTTTTAATCTTACAACATTTGAGACTGCACCTTTATCTGTCTTTATCTGACAGATACTGCCTAGAGATCAATAGTGGCAATGACACTCTATTGATACCATGGATTTTTCTGATGTCTTTTGATATTACTGATCGTGAGTTGTGGTTGGCTGTCAGACATGATTGAAGTGCCTTGGATTACTCTCTAGTGGCTCCTATCATTTCTAATGAAACGTCCAGAGGTTAGTGATTAGTAGTTATTCATTTTCTCCCAGGAATTTTTCTATATAATTTTTTTGGTTTTATATTTATTAATAATTTTGCTTTCTATATGTCTGATGTTCTGCAGGTGGTTGTGTGAATTCATTAGATTAGACCCAAGAATGATCATTCTAGTCATCTCAAATGGCCCCAAATTCATCTGGAGGCATCTTCTTTTATTACATAATGAAAACAGAGTTGGCTGTACCAGAAAAGAAAAAAAGCAATGATTAGGGTCCATTGAGTTCAACATTTTCCCTGAACAATAATCCTATGAGATGAGTTGGGCTGAGAAAGAGTGACTGGCCCAAAATTAACCAGCCAGTTTTTCATGCTTAAGGCAACACTAGAACTCACTGTGCCCTGGTTTCTAGGCCAGCTCCTTAACCACTACGCTGAAATGTCTCTCTGTATTTACGAGCAATCTGTAAATGTTACGTTTGGACTTTGAATATTAAAATTCAGGGTGTGCATGTTAAAGCTCAGAGTTTGTATGCAAACCACATCTACATATTGCAACGCTTCCACTACTTTGCAGTTGTTGGCACTGAGCATTAAGGTCTATATGGAGTTGTGTACCTTTTTTTCCTGACTATTCTTATTAACTTTTCTCTTGCTGGGCATTCTAAAGATATTGCATTTGTTGTGTATGGGGATGCTTATAAAAAACTTAAACAGCTGAATGTGCCTAAAACTTTCCTGTCCTGAAGATGTTGTGGGTGACTATACTTTTGCCGTGTCCACATACAGAATGCTCGTGAATTAAAAACTAGTGCTATTCTGGAATCTGCTTTTTAAAATCAGTGATTCTAACCATTTTCATCATGTCTCCTGAAAGTATTTTCTTTTTTCTTTTTAATTAATTTTTGACCCAGTCTTAATTCTGGATGTGCTTATAATTGTATCCCCTAGTTTTTTTTTCTCTTCAGTACAATTCAAAATGCTAGATAGGATTTATAGTGAACATATCAATTTAACTTAAAAATGAGATTCATACTTGATGTTTTCCTTGTTTTGGCAAGAATACTTCCTTAACAATAGAATATATGCAGTGAGAAAAAAACCCACAAAAAATACACTGTGCTACAGTATATGGTTCACCCTAGAGATGATGCCAAGCTGATGCAACTTGACAAAATATTCTTACTTCTGCTGGCACAACTTCTGGTTCGTATGTTTAATTCAGACATGAATATATTCCTCTATTCTAATGTCATAATCACAATAACTGTGTATTATTAGTTTTGCTAAATCTACTAAGACTCTAAATTTCTAACTGAATTTTTGTTTCTGTTTCCCCCCCCCCCCCCAAATATGGAAGGTTATTCTTTTTTTATGAATCTCTAGGGTTTTATTGCAATCTAATTTCATAGAAATAATTTAATTTGCAGTGATTTTATCCAAAAATATTCTGAAATATGAACTGCCGCCAAATCATTTGGAGCTAATTGCTTCATTAATTTGTGAGATACAACAAATCAATTTATAAACGTGTCTACTTGCATGTGAATGAAGATTAATGGCCACAAATGGTCAGAAGTTTTAACACAGAGTGCATACTTCTAACTTTCCTTATCTGTAGATCTAGTTTGAAAAACAAAATGCTATGACTCCTGTTTTTAATGGTGATGATGATATAAATGTTCAGATGTTTTAAATGCATTAACAAACTTCAGGAGAAAGGATTCATTACTTTTTATTTTCAGAAAATATTCTTTCCAACACGATTAAAGAGATTTTATGCTGAAGTCTTTAACTAGTTGAAGGAAGTAGAATGTCCCACCCATTTTTTAAATGAGTGTACTGCAATCCTCAGTTTTGAAAAAATTCAATATGTTATATTAAGCTGCCCAAAGTCATCTTGTAGGGGAGATGGGTGGCATAGAATTTTAATAAATAAATTAAAAAATCCTGTTATTCGTATTGAATAGTTTTGTTTCTAGGCTTCAGCAAAAAATACAAAAATGGAGCATTTGTACAGAGGATGTTATGACTATAGAAAAAGAGGGGAAAGCTGCTGGTGTGTGATAGAAAAATTCAGTTGAAATCTAAAGGTTTGTAATTCTGAGCTGGATAGTGATTCTTTAGGTTGACGTATGCACATGCCATTAAAAGCTGTGCTTGATTTGTTTGCAACAGCTAGGATGTTGTTAGCTTAAAGGGGGTTGGTGCCCCAGAAGTGCTTTTAAATCTTAAAAAGAATGGAAATGACCAGACAGTTCCTGCCTGATGACCTTTTTCTTCGGTAGGTTTTATGGGTTTTGAAAGGGAGAGCTGGTGACAGTCAGGACTGGGAGGGCCTGCTGGGGAGTGATGGCAGGTTCAAATCAAACGCAATAGTTGCATCTTGCACTTTCTTCATCTGTCCTGCCAGCTTTGTTATATGGCTGCCACAACAGTAACCTTGTGAATGGCTTGATTGGTGAGGATTTACATGTGTGCTAATTAGAGTGGAATAAATGATTGGCTGTTTGCTGCATTGCCATAAAGGGTGCCCAGATGTGCACACTACATGAACATAATGTGCACGGGCATGGCGCATCAAAGTTTGTCAGCTGCATTACCTCAGCAGGCTTAGGGCCTGTCGGAGAGAATTTGCTGATTATTGTCCCTTATGATTTAGTGTCTGACTTGGTGAAAGTGAAGGATCTCAGAAAACTGTCTCTGGCAACAGAGCTACAGATTTATTTATTTTTAATTATAACACCAAAGAATTAAATGCGCAAAAAGCATTTATGACAACCTGGAAATAACTCCTAGGCTATAAATGCAAATAATCTGAAATCAGGACTACTGTTCCCTATGAAATATTTAGCATCTTGTTAACTCTAGCAATTAGGTATAGAACTGGAACAGAAAGTATAATTATATTGGGGCTGCACTCCTGTAAGAATTTCAGGTAAATGTTTTAGAGTGTCAATATATATACACACATATTTAGACTTAGAAATTATTGTCTTTTTCAGGACATACTAAATAGAATATGGATGCGTTGAATTGATATAGAATTTTATGAAAAGAAATTACATTTTTATTGTTTAATATCGTTAATCATCCTGGGGTGTGTGTGTGTGTGTGTGTGAGTGTGTGCGAGAGAGATGTATGTATGTTATGTCATCATATATATTCTGCTAAGTATATAATTAAGATGAAATCTGCAGTGTATTGCATTTATGCAAAGAAAATCACTAATATCTGATTTTCTTGACAAGTAATTTTGTACCTACATGTTTCCAGTATTGATAATGTATTAATGTACAATGATTAAATGGTTAAGCTGATATATTAAAGTTATGAACAGGAACATACATTCAGCATAGCTAAGCAGGAACAAAGACTGTCCATTCACAGATGGCATTATTCAATCTTTGAACTACCTCAGATGTTAGCATTACACCATTGATTTCAAGCTTTGATACTGTGCTTCACTGCAATGACCCAATACAGTTAAGTGATAAGGTTAAGTTAATTACTGTATCTGTGCTATACAGCTTCCACATGATTACTGCTGAGAAAGATAGTGATGCTTTTTGCTTTAATTAAGCAAAAGAGAATGAAAAGATATAATTGGTTTTTGCAATACTTCTGCCATTATAACAAGTATCACGGGTGTTTTCCCTACACGTTCTTGTTGTTCTTTGTAGTAGCATTAGACAGCAAAATATTTTCAGGAGATTAAATATTTTTATAGATCTATATGCTGGCTGTACAAAGTATCAGTCGATTATAGGAAAATCTAAAATTCTGTCCTCTGTCAAATGATATTGTTAGTAAAAGGATAAAACAGGTTGCAAAAGTGATATGCATAATAGTTGTTTCAAACACACTGTATAGGATATTGAATTCAATAAGAAACAAGTTTCCTTGTTTATTCAAAAGCCTGGCAAATGAGACCAAATATTGCATTTATTGCTATATTTATAGTTTATTATTGTCTGCCCATCACTATCACTGTACGCTACTATGCAAAAAAGAGAAGCAGGTGAAACATGAAAATAGGTGGATAGGTTACAAGGTAACTTAAGTAGGAAAATTTTTAAGAGTCAAATATATAGCACACTAAACAGAAATATAGTTTCTGGGGAAAAAATCTTAATATAAAAAATGGAACATATTTTACATCCACTGAAATATATCCTGAAAGTTCAGCAGTGGAGAGCTTATTAATCTTGGTCATTTAGGAAAATGTACTCAACAGTTTCTTATATTTTAATCCATAATAACATTCCCTTAAATTCTCCATCATGAATCAAACTTGTTATTTATGCAAGTCTTATTTGAATTAAGTAAACTATTTTACAGGCATTATTCATATAATGAGAACCAGTTTGGTGCATTGTTTAAGACATCAGACTAGAAACTGGGAGACCAAGAGTTCTAGTCCTGCCATGGCACAAAACCAGCTATATGACTTTGGTCCCACTCTTCTCAGCCTTAGGAAGGAGGCAATGGGAAACCACTCAAAATCTTGTCAAGAAAACTGAGGGACTTATCCAGGCCATTGCCGGGAGTCAAGACTGACTCGAAGGCACCACAAAAATATATAATTTAACCTGTAATAGGATTTACATATTTAAGAACTATTACGGTAGACCTATTGAAACAAGCCACCTCAGAATCACATTCCTGAAATAAAGGAGAAATATTCTTCAGGCTTTGCTTGTGTCAGGAACAACTGATGATAGATTGCAATAACAGTTTTTGGAGTGGTTTGAACATGCAGCAACAGCACCAAATTTCCACAAAAAGAAAATAGTTCGTGCAGTGTTACTGAGATTTAACAAAGTTGAAATATCTGAGGAGAATTAGTTGCCTCCTTGTAATTATTTAGTCTAGCCTTCCTTAATGGTGAAGGAAGCGTTCTGGATGCAGGCAGGAAAAGCAGCTGTGACGTGATTGAAAAGGTTTCTAGTTTATGCGTAAGTTGTTTTAGACTATTATTTTAAAAAATGGCTAGTCTGCTCACAGTTTTATTTCATGTGATGTATGCATAGCTGCTGACAATGTACAGACCATGTTCCATAATGATGGGTGCTCTCCTGCTGTTTGATTGCCTGGTAGATCTGACAGTGATGGACATTGCAGATGTTTAGATTTTTGGTATATTTTACGTTTAGTGGCTAGATGAATGAGCAGGGAATAGACTCAGGCTGCGTGACAGCTGAACAACCTTATCTATTTAATACTTTATTTGGGATATAATATAGCCTAACAAATAGCTGTGAGTGAGGTACTTCTCACGCAGCATTGAACATATCTCCTCCTAATCATGTGATAGCTTGGCATTGCGCATTAACCATAGATAGCAGCGTTTCCTGTCTTTCCACAATTTTGAGATGTTTATGCATTTCAGTCAAGGTAATGCTTATTTTAGTAGGTCATATTGCAGAAAAATAGCTTGAAAAGTTGCTTTCATGTGTCAAAATAATAGAAAACTGAGTTCAGGGCATTATGATAAAGACTTCTCCCCTCCTTTTTTAATGATACAGAATAGTAATGGCCTGCGGTTTCATTTATTCTTGGGAATGTGTAATTGCAAAAATTAACTTGTCATACACCACAGCTCAGCAAACTTAGTTTCCTATAAGTCTGTGGTCACAGTATGTTTTTTTGCAATTCAGCATCTGGCTCTGTGGGGTACTGATGGCTTCTATGAAGAAAAGTACCAGGGTGAGCAATTAAATGTAAAATGACAGCATAAAATATGATCATTATAGTTATACAAAAGACACATTTATGAATTTTGCAGATAACTGTCATTTTTTCTTTCTCATATTTGCTCTTGCTTTGTTAGCTTAATATTTCTTGTACGGTTCATTCTTTTTCTTCTAAAAAGTGAACAATGCCATTTTAATTATCTTGACACTTGTTTATATCTCTCTTATTTGTCAGATTTGAAGGCTAATGATATCTTTCTCACTTTGTTCTGACACAGTACTTTCAACTATTTCAAAATCAAGGACTTTTAAGAATATACACAAAGTATTCCGGCACTTCTTATGGAAATCAGTTTGTGTTTATTGGATAGTTTGCAGCACCTTGAAGAAGGAATGCAATTTCTTGAGCCATCAAACAGTGTTTTGAAGTGCCTTTTCATGAGGTTAAGCAGCATGTTTTAGCACAGGAGGAAAAGAAGTGGTTGATTATATGGCATTCCACCAAAATAGTATAGGGAAGAGACGGTGTGTCATCAAATTCTGGATTCACATTTATATCTTCCTATAGAAAGTATGACAAGTGTTTTGTCTGTCACTCTGGCTACAAGTTGGTCATTTCACATGCCCCTGGGATCAAGACACTATTCTAGGGGATGACATTATGTGGCTGTCAGGATCCAGTTGTAGATGAAACTGTTTATCTGACCATCTTCCTGTGAGGAAGATCAGACAAAGCTCACAAAGATGTTTGTTCTAACGACAAAGTGTTTTAATAATAATAATAATAATAATTTATTCGATTTGTATACCGCCCCTATTCCGCAGACTCGGGGCGGTTCACAACA
>JANHFL010002782.1:0-11159 GCA_032468155.1 Oxyrhabdium leporinum | reverse complement strand
CTCTCTCCCTCCCTCCCTCCCTCCCTCATGTGTCAGTTACAATGGCATTTGGCTAAACTTTAATTTGCAGTTTAGCAATTTTCTGTGAAAAATCAGAATTTTGGAAAAAGGTTATGTGATTATGGATTTCTGTTTATATTCGCCTACATTTGAAGTGCATTTCAGGTGATTTTGGAAATAATAATCTTTTAATCAGTTAAAGGCAGCCTCTTTCAAATGTTGTGCCCTAGTAACTTAGTATGGCACTCCAACAATGTTTTTAATATATACTGTAAATGTGAATAGTAGTATTGTTTGGCTTTTTATTTTCACATTATTAACTGACAGGAGTGCATTAGAGTCCAAAACACATTAATGTGATATCTGTCCTTCAACCTTTATTAACTATTCCGATCTAGTCCTGAAATTGTCCCATACTCTTATACGTGACGGTCACTACCTAAAGGTTCTACTGGACATTATAGCTGTTCTACTGGACATTATAGCTGTGATGAATTGTGGTTCCTAAAAGACAATTGAGAAATAAACTGTATTGAACTCTCTCTCCATGTAAGTGGAGCAATGTAAGATACAAGGCAGGCCTTTTCTTCATGAAGAAGAAATCCTGATTCAAGAAAGAAATTTCTTGCATTAAAAAAAAAAGTTTACGGAACAAATTCTCCATTAATTTTGGAATATAAAGACTATTTTATTCTTCTTGATATTCCATCATGATTGTCACTTAGCTAAAAGGCTCTTGTTAAATGAATAAATGTCACATTTTGTGTAAGTGGATATCTTTTTAAAGTAATGTCCTATTTTGAGGTTCATTTATTTGGATATTTGTGTGTTGTGGGAAGGGGAAGATTAAAAAGACAAAAAAAATCTAAATACA
Organism: Oxyrhabdium leporinum; assembly: GCA_032468155.1. Lineage (NCBI taxonomy): Eukaryota > Metazoa > Chordata > Lepidosauria > Squamata > Cyclocoridae > Oxyrhabdium > Oxyrhabdium leporinum. Next base: position 10,285 of record JANHFL010002782.1, on the reverse strand, counting down.
TAGATAAAGGCATTTGAGACATCAGAGCCAAAATGGATTATTATTATTTTTTTAAAAATTCTAAAGTACCTAGCAACTTCAGCATGAGAAAAGGACATTTTTTAAAAAATAGAAGATACTGAGTAGGATTCTGCTTTGTTTTTAGGTGAATACTTTGGGAATGATAGGAGATTTAGTAAAAGAAGCCACTCAATTGAGAAAGGTGGTTATATATAATGAATATTTCAGATTTTGTGATAATACCTTGTTTAAGGAAAGTAGTATTATTTTTCTTTATTGTTAAATGATTGTAGAATCAAAAGCCAAATAGAGGTACTAAAAGATGGCTTATAGCAATGTACCGAATTTACAGTCTTGATCCTTTGTCAATTTAAGCGGCTATCTTATCTGTTGACTGCTTTATTGTTTTGTTGATAAACAGAAAACTCTTTGTCTTCTTTTACATTACTGCTTTGTAGTGATGAAATTATTAGTTCCAAGGTAAGAAGACAGAGAAAGCAAGAACCCTCTTCCTTATCTAAAGGGGAACAGCTTCTTGTAGCAGTAAAATAACCAGAAGCTAAATTTATTCCTGATCTACAAGAGAATGTAGTAGAGAAGATAACACAGATATAATGTTACACAGAGATGTTTATCTTTTTAAAAGTTCTTTTTCAAGATTTACAGTCTTTCTAAAAAAAAGTCTGAATTCATGCAGATAAAAAGTGCAGTCGATGAGGTAAAAAAACACAAAAACTTCCTGGCAACAAACCAGAACTTTAATTCCTTAGCTTAGAAAATGGGTAAACTAAAATAGTTGGTGATTAACATGAAACAAGAATCAGCCAACGTGTCAGATAAACAATGTATCATGTATGTTGAAAAAGTACTGAAAAATAAATAAAAATGTTCAGGATGTTGACCTATTTATGGGTCTACTTCATAGAAATAATTTACAGTTTTTTAAACATTTTTTACCATGTTGAACAAAAGAAGTTATCAACAGTCTTTATAAAAAAAAATGTAAATAAGATCTTTTCAGTGTAGCAGAAATAAAAACTGGAAATCAAAATCGCTTATTGTGCGTGATTCTGTTTACATTTATTATAAAAATCTGTGCCAATTACAATACCTTGAGATCATAAGATAGAAATAGCAGTAGCATTTAGACTTATATACTACTTCACGGTGTTTTATAGCCCTCCGTAAGCGATTTACAGAATCAGCATATTGCCCCCAACAATTTGAGTCCTAATTTTACCAACCCCAGAAGGATGGAAAGTTGAGTTAACCTTGAGCTGGTCAGGACTGAACTCCTGGCAGTGGGCAGAGTCAGCCTGCAATACTGCATTCTAACCACTGCACCACCACCTCTTAATGCAAGCTCTTCAATGCAAGGTCATTTTTTATATTTTTCATGGCAAACACGGTCTTTTATCTGTCATGAACATATATTTCAAGTCTACGTCCACAAGTGCTTCGGAAGTGGAGGCTCATTTGGCAGCAATAGTGAAGGAGTTTGTTCATTTTTCCCCATGTGGATTTTGATTTGAAGAAGGTTTTGAGTCCTTAAGGCTGCAAAAAAGTATAATTAATCTATATTATAAATAATTTTATATTATACTTTATTCGTAGTATGTCTCTTTTGGAAGTTTCCCTTTTAATTTTTGTTTTAAATTTTACTTTACTTTTTTATTTTATCCATGCTTTTATCCGTGGTTACAGTGTTTTTCTCATTTGTTATTTTCATGCCTTTCTTTTTAGTTGTTTAAAAAGTTTGTCTCAGGTAAACCATTATTTTCTCTGTGATTTCCTTGGCCTATGGAAATATTGTATTTTTTATGTGTAGTTTCCTCCTGAAGGGGAAATATATTCATATGCCTTTGTAATAGAATATAAATAAATAGTAACTAAATCAGGCAATTTAAAACACAACTTTTTTGTTTTCCTTTTTTATATAAAAAGTTCATATGATTTCTCATGAGAAAGATCTTCTGTTTAGAAGATAGCTTGGTCAGGTATATGTTATTGGGAACCTGACATCTGTGGAAGTTTAGTAAGTGTGATTTACAAATCTAGAATTGGTGATGGAACAAGAATAAGTGATTCAAAAAATTCTAATATTGGGAATTAAATGTTTCAATAATTTTCATTTGTTAATTATCACTCTACTAAAGACCATTCTCAGATCTTTTATGTAGGCATTTTAAATATCTTTTAGATAAGTTGTGTATCAGATTATTATGGCTAAAGATATTATTCAAGTTTTAAATCTTTTGGTCCATCCTAAATTGTTCTAGCTCATCATAATATTGTTCCTGGCAATTCAACTGCTCATGGAAAGTGCTACAAAATTACATGATTGAATTTAATTCAGTCACTATATGATAAGTTTTAAATCCTTCACAGCAAAAATATACTTTTTAAAAATTCCATAAGAGTGATTCCTTTTGGTTATTTTTGATTATTTGTTATTTTTAGTAACTACCGTAATTTCTGAGTTTATTTAAACTGATCATGCTTCAGCATGACTATTAATTATTATAAGAAAAAGTCATCACATTTTTCAAAATGATACTTATTTATTTCATTTTTTTTTAAATGCTTTTTTATTAAAGAGATCAAATAAGATATTGAAGTTATTTTTAATAAATAGACAATCCAGAACTTAATGCTTGTTTAGTAAATACTTTTAAGGAATATTTTTGTGATCACATGATTGCATATATTTAAGGAAAAATAGAGCTAAAGTATTTAAACAAAAAATTGTTTAATATTTGGAAATTAAGTCAAGGAATTTTTGAGTATAGACAACCTCTATTATAATTATATAAAGCTGTAATATCTGGTAAATTGAAATTTAATTTTCTTTATTCTATATTATTTATATGTATAATATATTATATATATATATATATAAATATACATAGAGTACACATTAACTCATATAAAGCAAAGTTATGTGCAAGGGGAAAGGTCTGGTAAATTATTGGCTTCTCAGCTGAAATGGCAGCAAAATAATTACATATCTATTATTAAGGATGCTCAGGGCAAAGTATATAATGGCTCAGATTTAATAAATCAATTTTTTTACCCTTTGGTACAATATCTGTTTGAAAGTAGCAGGTAAATCTTTTCTTTTTTTAATTCATGGTCCAACAGAGGTTTTAATACTTTACTTTAGATAAGCTTCTTCCCAATCAAGTTTATCAAATTTTTAAAGAATTTGAATGATTACAAGAAGAATTTGTATTGCCTAAAACTAGATAATGTCAGCGTCTTCAGTTAAAGTCAAGTAGGCAAAGCTTTAAATTATATTTAAATCATGCTGCTATGACCTCATGAAATGCAATGAAACTTGCTTTTATTTATTTCGTGTCTCCATGCTCTTCATTAAAAAAGTCTTTGATATTAAATCCAGTATATATAAATCAATCTTAGATTTATACTGTGATTTTTGTGTTGCGGATTATTGCAGTCTTACAACAAATTTTGTTTCAAAATGATGCACATTTTGATCATCAGTTATCTTACGTTGCAAATTGTTTTGGCCACCATTTGTCTTGGGAAATTTGCATATAAATTAAAATGAATTTGAGCATAGATTCTTTGGCACTAAGGAAAAGTTGTTGAGGAAAAATTTCCGTATAGTAATTTTTGCTCTTTGTTTTTATATTAATACTCTGTCCCTCACATATAAGACTTTTTTTAACATTTTTTTTCTTTTTCTTTTTGCAAATTTAACTGATTGCTCTCAGCATTTCTCAAACTGATGCCCTGTTTGATGTGTTGGACTACAATTTCTGTTCTTTCCAGACAGTTCAGCTAGGAATCTCCTCACTAAGGGAGAATGCAGTCATAGTCCAACACATCTAGGGGGTACTTGGTTAATATGGGCAGGCTGAGTACTTAGAAATACAGCTATGGGAGTTCAGAATACAGAAGAAAAACAAAAGTGGAATGGTACGATTGATATAAAATTATTAGCGATATCTAGAATAATTTGAAGAAGTTTAGTTATTTGTATTCATCTAGGTTGGTTTTCTACAATCGCAACACTTTACAGATGCAGTACGTGGATTTAAATGTTTTGAATTCTTACAAGTGCCCATGTTGGCTGGGCAGTACAGAGAGGTGAAGTCTGTACATCTGAAAGCTACAGTGTGTAGGATGAGAAACAGCATAGATGCTAGAACAGTGTTTCTCAACCATGGCGACTTGAATTTAGACTTAGACTTAGAATAACTTTATTGTCACTTTAGAGGACTACGCAGAAGAAGAACGTCATGGCGTCAAAATTTAAGGGACTGGCTTGGACAAAACTCAGCAGCACTTTTTCGTGTGGCTGTTGATAAAAATAGGATCGCCAACATGATTGCCAACGTCCAATGGCGGGTATGGCACAAGAAGAAAAAGAATCGGCATACATTAAAATGAAATTTCATTGCATACAGCTCTCAAAGGGTCACCATTTCCAATACACCGTGCATAAACATGACCAAATAAATAAATAAATATTTTTTTAAAAGAAGAAGAAGTGTGGACTTAAACTTCCAGAATTTTCTGGCCAACCCTAGCTACTGGGCTAGGAAATTTGTAGCACTACTACTTGGTGAAGTGCCACGTGCTGGAAAAATTATTTGAAGTTGCCAACAAAGAACCATGTTGTAGGTGCTCTGAACAATGTCTAAAGTTTAGATTTAGACATTGGGGTTACCTGTTTTTAAAGGTAGATATTTCTGACATTGGACAGATTCTAGACAATAAAAATAGACTAGTAAGTAATATATTATACTAGTATGTAATATAGGTAATTATTTTACATACTAGTATAATATATTACTTATTAACTTCTGTAATTTTTGATATAAAAAAGGAAAGTGAACATTACATCTCTGGGGGATATATTTAAAAAAACCTTTTTTAATATAAATTCATTAACAAGGAACGGTAAAGTGCAGTATATATTAAGGTATTACTGTATGTTGAAGTGATTGTAAGGAAAGATTTTTAACAAGAACATGCTGTCTAATCTGACATATGATTTATTTACAAGACCTACAGCAATGAAATTTTTCAGCTGTATAATCTGTACTCAGTTTAAATGTAACAGCTACAATGTGTTTTGTTACAGAAGTAAACCTGTAGAACTTCAAGTTTGCTTTCTCATATCTTACATCGGTAAGAGGAGGAGCTGAGATTTGTCTTTTAAACAGATCATACTGTAGTTCCCTGTTGCATCCAGATGTGAATAACTATGGTTCATTCCAACAAGCCATAATTTAAACAAAGAAAAAAAATATATACATCAGGAAGGAAGGGAGGGAGGGCCCACTCATGAATCTATGAATTCATTTTGTTTTAGTTGCAATGGGAGTCAAGCAGCCTATCAATTTATGTATATCTGTGTGCATAGATGTCTATATGTGTATGTTTAGTGTTCCTTTGCCTTTCATTTTTCCAATGTAGAAATAATGCTTATTAGACAGAATAATAAATTGTCTTAATTTTTTTTACAGTTAATAATTCAATCTAAAACAATCATTCAGAAAACTAAAGCTTTAAAAAATCTGAAATATTATATTACAAGTTTTAGTAGTAAAAAGTTTTAACTTAATAAATGCAAGATATAAACAGAAAACCCCAACCAATATAAAAACTAAAATATATTTTGGAATGATGAGGGAGACTGGAAGGATGTATTAAATACATCCACATCCTCAACTGTATAGCAGAGAAGACTCTGCCTGCAAACCTCTTGGTCAGAACTTTCCAGATATGAGAGTTCACCCAGAGCTTGATTTCCTATGTGGTCTAGTTGCTCTATTTGTTAAATAATTTCTATTAAATAACTCCTATTTCTAGATTTGGCTACCTTGAAACTCAGACAGTGAGATAATCTCATCTTTGAAAAGAGGATGACAGAGAGGAAGACAGTCAGGGCTATCCATTTCATTTGATCATGCAAATAATAATTCTCTTACATCTTGAACAGCACATTTTGATGTCACAGACACAGCAGTGGAGAGCATCTTGAGAGACAGTTCTCCCTTTTTTGAATGATAGATATAGGAATATGCAGGAAGAACAGAGCTGATTGATAGATAGTGAGCAACTCATCCATAATCATCTGTCTGATATAGACGGTAAATTATTCCGAAGATTGATGCAGGTCATTGAACAGCACATCAACAAACCTATTGTCCATCATTCTGCTCAAATGGAGTCTGGGACACTGACAGATAGTCCACCATAGTCTACATAGAGCATGAAAAGGTACGCAAAGGTTCCTTTTTAATATTGCAGCAATGCAAGATGTTGCTAACTCCTGTATCATTTTTATATCTATACACCAGCTTGTTTCTGTAATCCTATTTTTTACGCACTAAGAACTGAATTGAACTACTAAATGATTCTTTGATGTAATGCTTTTTCAAAAAGAAAATATAAGATCTACACATATCTAGTTGAAACTAAATGCCCTTACTTTCAATAGATCTTATTTCGGCAGTGTAGAAATTTATTTTCAGTTTTATGTGCTTTTGTCCATATTTTATACTGAATCTTTGAAAGAGTTTTTATTAATATTTGATAATCCCAGATTAACTATCATTTTTTGGATTTGTCATAGTTTTATAGACTAATGTACATTGTCATGGATATCTGATTAATTCTGCTTCATGCTTTTTGGCATATGTATAAGGAATTGCATAATAAAATCCTCTTGGCTGATTTTTGGGATGCTTTTATCACTTCTTAGAATTATAATTTTACCTTTTAAAAACTGAATTAATTCAAGTATTCAATATATGATCTCTCGTATCATGTGATTATGAAAGTATTATGAATATAATTTAGCTTTAAGGAAAAAGGTTTTATCAACCAAAATATCAGCCAATTAGGCACCACTGGTAGGATCAAATATTAGCCAAAATTTCTGTTACTAGTAAAAAAAACAAATTGATCACATTTATTATCTAAGAATTAGCTAGTATTAAGGTGAACACTTTTGATCATCAGCTTTTGTTGGTGATACAATGAGCTTGCAATGAGTTGAATACATAGAAGATTGGTAATTAAAAAAAGCATCCTTTGTATACCCAAGATTAAGAATTATTTAAAGCTGATCTTCAAATTTATCAGTATATGAATATATATATATTGTAGCCTGGAATTTTATGGTTTACCCTCAAATCCCCATTGTGTTTAAATGGATGCAAAAATAAATTCACCATTTGTTCCCAATGTCCAAAATTAGAAACTCAACTGAAAACTCATTCAATGTGATTGTGTTTTTTCCTCCTCAAATACATGCTAAAACTCAAGCAGTCATTCTTCAGACTTGCTGACTTCACAGATTTGTGCTCATTTATACTTGTCATGAAAAGGTAGACATGTACTATATTAGGATGTATTATGTATTCAGCCAGTTTAAATACATATGATTCAATGCAACCTTCCATATGTTTGTTAAGTAGTTTTTACTTAAAAATTTAGGGGACCTTGAATGTATAAATCCAAGTTTCAGACTCGGGCTGCAGATTTTATTTTCCAGATTAATTTACCTCAGTTTTTCTTTTGTCTCTTGCTAATATGAAAATCTTTTAAAAATAATAAATAACAAAAATATAGATAAATACCTCTTGTTGTCTCGAGGGAAGCAATGTGTTTTACACAAATGGTTTTTTACATGTTTAATACAGGGATACCATAGATAATTTTACTTCTTAAAACAAATTCTCTATGATTCCTTCTACATATCCTTCAAAGGATTCCCTTTGAAAATCCTCCCTCCCTCCCTTCCTCTCTCCTTCTTCCCTCCCTCCCTTTTATAGGGCATGTAAAGGTCATATGTCTTTCTGATTCATAAAAAGATTTTGCAAATACATTATAGAATGGATTATTGTTATGTGGCAAGGTAACATGGCTTGATTTAAAATTTTAATGTTACTTAACCAATCAAATCTAACAAATTAAACAAATGGACGGACAGACTGATTGGTGGAGGGATAAATTTGAGGGGAAATGAAAGAAAAGAAATTGGTGAAAAAAGTTGGGTTTGGCTAGAAAAATCTAGGCAAAAGTTAGGCAGAATTAGGGTCATAATAAATGAGAAGAATTGTGGATCATTTATGGCAACCACAATGATTTTTGGTAAGACAATGTTAGATGAGCTGATTACATATTTTAATGGGAAATGTACTGCTGTTTGAAACAGTGTGGAAGCAGTGCTGTATGAGAAATTTGGAGTTTGTGAATTCTAGTCCTGCCTTGGGCACGAAGCCAGCTGGGTGACCTTAGGCCAGTCACTTTCTCTTAGTCCTAGGAACCAGGAATGGCACACCATCTCTGAAAAACCTTGCCAAAAAAACTCTAGGAACTTGTCTAGGCAGTCTCAGAGAATCAAAACCAGAGTTGAACGGAAGGAGAAAAAAAATAGATGCATACTATAGAAAGAAAGAAATCGTTATCAACTTCCAGCAAGTAATAAATTAGTATTACACAAAACAGATGGGAAATCCAAAGTCTGCCACTTGCACTGCAATATGACAGATCTCAAACGATCAGGCCTTTTTTTTTTGTCTTTTCTTTTTTTGTCTTTCGTTTTCAAATAGAGATGTTTCACCTATTATGACCTCCGTAATAAGACTATGAGCATGTTTTAAATTATTAGCTAGTAATTACCACCATCATCACAATGGTTAATATTATTATTTGAAATAGGGAAATCACATTAATAAATTTCCTACTCATCATATCCAACATAAATACTGTGAATCATGCTAATAAACATAGGTATGGATTTTCTTGTTGATCATATACTCATTAAGCATTTGCATCTAACTTTAGTCTTTCTTTTAATCAATTAATTGGAATGAAGGAAGCCTTGGTTTCCAAAATAAGAGTGTTGTGAATTCAGTCATGTCGGACTATTGCTTACAATAATATTATTATGATTTTGCCATCTTTCTAAAAACAGTGGCAAGAAATTTGGGCTTCCTTGCATTCTTATGATAACTGAGAATTTTAAGTTACTCCCATCATTTTATTTACATGCAATAATTCTAGTGACTCTTGCGTAGTCACTGTGATGAAACTGCAATAAATTATTCTAAATTTCAGATATTGGGTTGCCATATGTATTACCCAAATATAAAAAAAAGTGAGAATCGGTGGAATTCTAATATATTTCTTTTTATAAAAAATAATAAAGCCCCCATCATTTTAAAAATACAGAGTGATATTCTTATAGCCCAAAGGCTGCCCAAAATAAATATTTCTTCCAATAATGTGAAATCTTCTAAATCAGACCAGACATGAAGATTGGATAATACTATATATAAAGTGGAAATGTACTATTTCTTGCCTTTCATAGCTTTTATATTACATGCTAAGATATTTTATAGATCTTGTACTGTCCATTAGTAGAAGCATCTATAAAGGAATTCAACATTTAATGTTAAAAATCTTATAATCTGCCAGCTTGATTTGTAGCCCGTCATATCATGGAATACTAATTAAAATCATATTTTTGCATATGTCATGCCTTTCATGTACATATGCAAATAGACTTCTAGTGCCTTTCAGCTATTAGTAATTAACTTTATGAAGGACAGCTGTAAATGCATAATTAACAAAAATGTTTGCAAGCCCTTTTCACACTGAAAGTAAGAGCAGTAACTTATTATTTTTGTTCTTTCATTTGTGTTTTGTGTTTTTCAGCCTTTTGTTAGTTACTATGAATGTCATTTTAGTTTGACTGATCTGCTTTATATTACATTTTGCTTATGTAATCATATAGTTAAATTTAATGTAACTTATCATTGGAAGTCTGTGCCATTACCACTGTGTTTTTCATCACAATAGAACCAAGCATACTACTTTGTCTTTAAAAGGTGGCAATGACATCTGAGTTTGAAGGGCAAGATGTGATTAGTAACATGTATGACGTGGGCATAGGGTCTATTTTGACTACTTTAAAGCAGCTATGTCTTTTTCTGGCCTTACATGAGTGCCTTCAATGCCTGATGAGCAATTCCAGTAAAATATGGGCTTGCTTTCAGTTTTCCAACAGATGCATACTTCAAATGATGTCTTGCTTTTCACATTTGCATTGTTGCACAACTCTGGTTCTTAATATTAGGCATAAAGATAATTTTCGTGTTTTGATATCCATCATGACTTAGCTTGTGCTACCTTGGTGCCCATTAGGCTTGAATATTTTTATATGTAATAACAAGTTAGGATTGAAATTACTTCTATCCCTACTGTCTTTGTAGATAGTCAATACAGGTAAGAATGTGTT
>JANHFL010002781.1:4089-14523 GCA_032468155.1 Oxyrhabdium leporinum | reverse complement strand
TTTATATACCGCCCCATTCCGAGGACTCGGGGCGGTTCACATAAAAATATAAAAATATAAAAATCCTCTAAAACCCCATTTACCCCCTAAAAATTAAAAACCCATTTAAAAACCATTTAAAAATTTAAAAATCATTTAAAAACCATTTAAAAATCTTCTGCTGGATTCCAGTGTGGCAGCAGCCACGGGGCACAGGTTGCACAGCAGGGATCAGTGGTGTTGGTATCACCATGGTCACATCAGAGGCACTGGGCCAGTCAAGGGGGCACTCTGGACATTGCCCTGCCATATCCCTTGCCAACTTGGGCAGGCAAGTGGCTGCAGCTGCTGTTGCTGTGTGGCAGGATGCATTCTGTGTTTCCAGCTGCTGCTGCTACTGCTGCTGGTGGTGTGGTCCATCCTCTTGCCACAGCCCACACACTGCACACTCACTTGCTCATTGTCTGCCTGGCTCTCCCTCCAGCTGTGGCATGTTGCTGTTGTCACTCAATGCAGAGTGTCCTAAGGTGAATTGTTCCCATGGCAAGTTGGCCACATGGAGTTGCCCTGCAACAAGTTGGCAGTGGCGAATCAACAGAGATGAGCTGACAGCAGCGAGCTAGTCATGGCAAGTTGTTCCATTCCATACTGTAGAATATTCCCTGGTTCTGGTATCAGATTATAATAGGGTTACTATATTTGTTCTGTAAAAATCCAGGCAACCAATAAATGGGAGCAAACAGATATTAAAAAAAATACTAACTCTGATATACATTGTATTTATTCATTTATGGTCAATGACCAGTGAAGTAGCTACAGTATTAAAGCAACTTATAAAAACAATACCAGCAGAACAATAACCTATCATTTAAAGTTTACAGATGTAAGAAATAAACAAGTATTAACAAGAATTACCTGCAATTGTATTTTTAATCTTTCCTTAAGAATAATTTCCCACCCATTTGGAGTACATTTGCATATTGCATCTCCTACTATAAAATCCTATTTAACACTGCTTTGAATTGAGTAAAAACTAGTTTCGATTCTTTTTTTAAGTCCAAGGGATGTGTTTGATTACACTCCACTTTGATTTCCCTTAAAATCAAAAACTCCAAATTATGGAATCATATTCCCCATCTTCTTTCATTCCTACTTCTCAATTAAATCTTCCATGTTGGTCATTATCTGGTCAAGAAAAACTGATGCTATGTGCCTTCCTCTACCCTGCAGAAGAGAGTTGTCACCAAGCCAAATTCAGGAATGTCTTGAGTATCCTGCTTGGCAAAGTCTATTTCTTGGGGTAATTAGTCTCCCATTATTGCCCCCCCCCCCCAGTTAATTGTTACTTTTAGGGCAATTTGGATTGAGCCCATAGTGAGAGGATGCAAACCATATTGGTTCTGTTTTTTTAGAATGCGAAAAAAACTGTTAGACAGTTCAGTTACAAATTTCCCATAGCACGGTTGGTTGGATGCCAAGTTGTGAGCAACAGCTGGAAGAACTTGTTCAAATCTTTCTTCTCAAATTTTTGTCCAGGAGACAAGACAAAGGAAGGAGACGCACAAGATGATTTCACTTATCTCCCTTCAAAATGGACTTTTGGGATTCTGGACAATTTGGTAAGTAACTTTAATTTTAGTTAATTTTAATTTTAGTTAAAGTTACTTAACTAAACTTTAGTTGAGCACCATTACTCCAATGTTTTTCAATAGGGCACATCAAAAATATCAAAGTAATGCTCCTCCAACACAAATGGTTATGTCATTACATAATGATAGGATTTGTGTAACATATCATTTTCTAGCGGTTGCTTCTCAATTAGCAAGAAAAGTTATCTTTGAAGTAAAGGAAAAATTGCAATAGACATAGTTTCTACTAATAATTGTTCCTAGCAAATGCATGCTTTGGGATGGATAGATCTATTCCTCACACACCCACAGCCACACTACTGAATTTAGGAGTTTTCAATTTTCATTCCTGTATTTTTATAGTACAATGGGATGATTTGTTGTGTAGAGGAAAACAATTAATTACATTACTGCAAAGAGTGAAATGAATTTATTTCTAGACAACCATGCTGATAAATGCCATGCAGATGATATGGTCAGGAAGAACTTTAATTAAATCTGGACTTGGAATTGTTCTCATATTTTGGAAGAAACAACATGGGTGGGCCTTGATCTGAATTTGGAATACAGTGCAAGAATCTAATCTTTTCTCTCTGGGAAATGTCCATCATCCCATTTTGTACTAAATTTTTCAAAAGTTTGCACTAAGATAATGTTTGTCTTGTGAACTAGCAATAGGTAGGATGAATTTGATTTAGAAATGTTTAAATTACCCAATCCACATTGGTTATGAGCGTTAACAAGCTGGAGGTTAGGAATCTCATCAGAGAAAGGGTAAGAGGCATAATTGCAAACAGTATCGTTAAGCTGTAAGACTTTCAAGAACTCAGAAGACTGTATTACTATTAGACAGCTGGATTAGTACAGTATTAGATAGCTGGATCAGCCTAGGAAGAACATTCACACAATTACCAAACAACAAAGTTGGAAAGAATCTTGGAGGTCTTCTAGTCCAACCCCCTGCTCAGGCAGGCGACCCTATACCATTCCAGACAAATGCATGTCTGATCTCTTCTTAAAAACCTCCACTGATGGAGCACCTACAACTTCTGGAGGCAAGCCATTCCACTGATTAATTGTTTTAACTAACAGGAAATTTCAAGTTAGTTCTAGGTTGGCTCTCTCATTGATAAGTTTCTATCTGTTACTTCTTGTTCTGCCCTCAGGTGCTTTGGAGAATAGGTTGACCCCCCTCTTCTCTGTGACAGTCCCTCAAATACCAAAAAAACTAAGCAAAGCATTCATCATCCTTAGTCTAATATCTTCTGGTTGTTCAGGAATTCCTCAAAATCTTAATTGAAATTCTTTAATCTGAGCTTCCAAAATTGTTCTCTCTTCCAGTTCAGCTTCACATAAAGAGTTTGTCTTCTCTAATTTGTGCTCCATAAAATCAATTCTATCCTTCACCTGTTTCATATCTCCACCCAAACATTGGATTTCTTCCCGGAGTTCCCTTGCTAGAGCATCAATCTTGGATTCAAGCTTTATTCCCATGGATTGAATCAACTCATGTGTTTTAGCTGTATATTCATCCATAAAGGACCTTAGAAGTTCTATATATTCTGATAATCTTTCAAATTTTTCTGTCTTCTTACAGCTGTCCAGTTGGGTAGAATGTAGCTGAAATTTAAATTTTTAAATTTAATTTTTAAAGTTAAAAGTTTTAGAGTTATAAGTTTGTACCATAAAATCCACTTGATTTAATAATGCTAGTAAAATATTAAAAAGAATTAGCAGTAGTATGGTCTTTTGGCTCCCTCTTGTGGTGAATCAATACAATTATACAAAAAGAACCAAAAAGCTTAGGCTTTGCATCTTCGTTTAGGAGCCCACACAGCTAGTCCAATCAAAAGCAGTTAAAATTGAAACTGTTTCACTCCCTCCTTACAGCAAGCACAAAACACCATTAAAACAGTTCTTACTTTAAACTCAAAAAGAAAGATCGGCTAGCAGTATAGAATCCTATGGAAAGTTTAAGTACAAAAGTTTCAAAAAATAGTTTCAAAAATAGTCCCCACAATGCTTTATTTTCTAGTAATTTCTAGTTTCTTTATTTTGGCTCACATAGACCAACTCTTCCCTCTTCACCATCTTGAAGTCACAAAGCATCAAAAATGATGATAGTTCCACAAAAAGGAAACAGCAAGCTGCAACCAGAGAAAGTCTCCTTCAGCATGAAAGGTAAATATGCAGAAAAAATGAGTGCCTAAGACATGGTGGCACCTTTTATTGTCCATTAAGAATGGTTGATTCTTCCACAGTGAACTTGCATGGTTGCCCTGCCCCAGCCAGGGACTCACCCAATTACTTCTACTTCTTCAAGAAGCAGAGCCCCGAGAGTCTGGAGCTGCTCTTTTAAAATTTACTCCAGCTGCTGTTAAGAGTTGGCACTTCCAAACAACTGGCTGGCCCTCAGCTCTTCACAAAGATAAAATAAACTTGCCAGAGATCTTTGGAGAAACCTAAAGATGCAGAGACCCTTTTTGAACATGAATTTGGGGCTCTGAATATGGCTGCCCTACTGTGAAAAGAAGAGCAAGCTGGACTGCTATGCAACCTAGGTCCTTGCTGTAAAGCTCTTTACTTTCGGACAGATTCTGCAATCCGCAAGCAGCTCAATGAAAATGAAAAGGGCATAACAAAACAAACCTTCACAAATCCTCCAGTGGTGGACAATGAATTGCTATGGCTAAGCCTACGATTATTTAAATGCAAGACTGTGCAGCAAGGGTCTGGACCAGATAAGACAGAGGACACTAAACTTTCACAACCATATGTTCCAGAAATGTGTCTGTCCTGAGCCAGAGTTTCCTGACCCTATGGTTGTTTTGTTTCACTGTTTGATAATATTGATGTTTTCAGTCTTATTTCCTTTAAGTATGATGTTGCCACAAGAATGAAAATATTTAAAAGAGTATACGTGTGGATTCTGAGACAGAATGACAAGGAAAAGTATTTAGTACAAAAAATGAAAACCATTTTGTCTGGTTTTGCTGCATGTTTTAAAACACAGTTCTAACCATGGATTTTATTTAAAAAGTCACTTGTGTTTAAGTGTGTAAAAACGTCCTTATTGGGATAACTGTTTTATCATCTGTTAATTTTTTAAGGGAAAAAAAAGCAGTCTGAGAGCACCCAGCTACATAAGGGAGCAAAACGGTTAATTTCCAAAGCCTCCCCTTTCCCAGGAAGGTTTCTTCTGGCTTAAAAAACATTCTAAACCTATAACTGTGGAGAATCTGTAGACAGAGGTCAAAAACTGCAGTACATCAAGGTTGGGTATTTCCACCAGAAGTGGCATTTTGTTGCATAGTGCCTAGTGCTCAACTTTGTTGAGATTCTTCTGAATCTTGAGCCTATCTTCTAAGGTGTTGGCTATTCCCTGTAGCTTAGTGTCATCTCTAAATTTAATAAATTCCCTACCTATCCCTTCATCTAAATCATAATCTCGGAACCACTGAATTTTTCAAAGATTCTGGAGCACCGTGGAAGTACCAGAGAATTGGAAAAGAGCTGATCCATCTTCAAGAAAGGAAAAAATTGGATCCAGGAAACTACAGACCTATCAGCCTGATATCAATACTTGGGAAGATTCTGGAAAAGGTAAGTAAACAATCTGTGAACACCTAGAAGCAAAGAAAGTCATAACCAAAAGCCAATATGGGATTGTCAAAAACAGATCATGCCAGAGAAATCTTATTGAATTCTTTGACAAAGTAACAAAATTAGTAGACCGGAGAAATGCTGTGGATATAATTTACTTGGACTTCAGTAAGGCATTTCATAAGGTAGACTATAACCTACTACTTGATAAGATAGAAAAATGTGGGCTAGACGGCATCACCACCAGATGGATTTGTAACTGACTAGTCAACCATACTCAACATGTAGTCCTCAATAGAACTGCATCTACATGGAGGAAAGTTTGCAGTGGGGTACCCCAAGGCTCTGTCTTAGCTCCAGTACTCTTCAATATTTTCATAAATGACTTAGATGAGGGAATTGAAGGGGAATTCATCAAATTTGCAGATGACACCAAGCTGGCAGGTATAGCCAGCTTTCCAGAAGATAGACTTAAGATACAGAAGGGTCTTGACAGACTTGAACATTGGGCCCTATGTAACAAAATGAAATTCAATGGTGTAAAAATTAAGGTTCGACATTTAGATTAAAAAAACCAAATGCATAGGTATAGAATAGGAGGTATCTGGCTGATTATTAGCAATTGTGAGAGGGATCTTGGAATCCTAGTGGACAATCACTTAAATATGAGCCAGCAGTGTGCTGCAGCTGCCCAAAAAAGCCAACACAGTCCTAGGCTGTATTAACAGATGTATAGAATCAAGATTATGTGAAGCATTAGTACCACTTTATAATGCCTTGGTAAGACCAAATTTGGAATATTGCATCCAGTTTTGGTCACCACAACATTTGTTCCTGACAAATGCCCCTCCCAATGGTGTCTCCCTAAATCTTATTCCCCAGGTGAGCCTTGTGAAGAGGAGTGGGGCACCCTGCACCTGAAACATTGGGTTGCCCTGCGCTGATCCCGCTTCCTCTCCATTCTCCATGCTAGGGGATCATGGGAGATAATTGCTCACCGCCGGAGCTCCATCGCTCCTCTGATCCACTTCCTGCCCTGTCCTCCCCCCTTTCCTGGTCTTCCTGTGCCCCCTCTCCCTCACTGATGACCCTTCTCAGGTCTGAGGGACCCGGGACTGCCTCATCCTGCTCATCCAGTTGTTCCTCCATCGGCCCTAGCTCTGTCTCATCCTCCTCCTCAGACTCAAGCTCCAATGGGTGACAAGGTGAATTTGTCTAGAGTGGATAGGTGTTATTTTAAAATTTCTTGCCTATTTTTACTTGTATTCCTAATCTGCCTTTTACAGTACTGCTTTTGATAGGCTACACTAATTTTTCTTTTTGTGTAAAGACAGATGCAACAAGTGAATCAAGCAGTTCTATTTTCTCCCTGCTCTCTATCACCTCCCTGCCATAATCTCCCATTAGTGGACCAATTGTTTCCTTCATTTTTTAAAAAATTTTTATATGTTGAAAGAAACTTTAAAAATTATTTTTGACATTTGTTGCAAATCTTAGTTCATTCTGGATCTTTGCTTTCCTGACTTCATCTTTGCAGATTTGGGATATTTGCTGGTATTCTGTTTTAGTTATGTATCCTCTTTCTATTTTTATACTTGTCCTTCTTTTTCAATTTATTGAAGATTTTCTTTGAATTTTCTTTACCATCCTTGGCATTTAACAGCTGGCTGGTGTTCTGCAATTCAGAAAGCAGCAGGGTAAGCTTATGTAAATCATGGACTGAATGAGACAATCAGTATTATGGGAGAAAGGGATAAAATTGAAATGTTAGGCCTATCTGAAAAAACTACAGGTAATGTTGGAAAATGTAGGTTTATTGATATCTACTTCCAAAATACTCTTATTTCTAACAGCTGACATTGAATCAGGCATTGGGAATAGCTAAAGATCTTGAGGCAGTTGGCTGGAAGGCAAAGTAACCAGTTGATTGGGGACTGAGAAGAAAGGGTAGTACTAATTTGTAATTCTATCTTCAGGCTTTGTGTCTTGAACTATGCTAATAGGACACTCAACAGTCGACCCAAAGGACCAAAATTTGTTTCAAGCTGAGTGATGCCAGATGTCATTCCACATTCTGTTGTAAAGAGGACTCACAAACACAAACATTACTGCTCATGAAATCCTAAATCAAGCGGCTGTGATGGGTGACTCTTTTAACATGAACATTCCATACTATGTCAGATCAGTGCACAAAACCAGCTCAATGTCTCAACAAACTCAGAGTCAATGACATTACAGAAATGAAGGAAGCCTATCTGGGCTTCTCAAGGCAGAAGGCCAAAGAATGGAAATTAGAAGAACAGTAGTGCCAGGTAGTTCTGAGCCTGAACTCAGAAAATCAGAGTGAAGCTGGTTTCTACTTGGAAGGAAGAATATGGGAGAATACAACCCACTTCTCTACTGTTGCCAAGAAAACTTTATGTAAGAGGATTTAATCTAGCTTAATATGTAGGAGACTTTACTGCATTAAAAACTGCACATGGATTCACAGTTTGGTGACCGGGATGATTCATTTGTAAATGTAAGCAACAAATAAATAAGATATAAGCTATATATTTTAACATTTATTTGTAATTTTCTGAATTTTGTAGTTGAAATCACTGTGCACAATTGTCACACAACACTGACATGTGGGCTTATTTCATGCATAAGTAATGACTAACCTTTTAAGGAGGCAAAACGCTACCTAGGAATCTTGACTGAAAGTATAGTTCCATTGTCTGCATACAACTGCCCTCTAATGGTACTTTTACTTGACACCCAAGGATGTACAGAATTGTACTCCATAATTCAATAAAGTTTAAGACTAATTAGCATGGTGATGCATATCTGTGGAGTACATTCGTTCTCATAAATCAGTTTGTGCACCTATCACTGGTAAAGACTTCATGAAAAGTGACAGACTTTGTAACAATATTAAAATCCCTTCAGACAAACCTCCCATATGGCCTGGTAATAACTTTCAAAAGTTGAAACTCTTGAGAACATCAGATTAGGAAGACTGGTCTAAAAAGTAGCCAACAAATCATGAGGGTGTTCTCTAAAAATGTGCTTTCTCAGCTCAACTCACCTTACAGGGTTGTTGTGGTGGGGAAAATAGAAAGAGGGAGGTGTGTTCAATATGTTGGCTGATTTCAGTTATTTATAAAAATAATAAAGGCGGGATATAAATAAAATTTTTAAAAAATAACATATGACAGATAATCACTTCTCAGCCTAATTGCAACTCCAGTCTGTTTAAGCCACAACATTATCAATCCTTATTATTAAGTAGACAGCATATGTAGGATGTAATGTTCACGCTGAAACCATTTTGACTGGCCAAGCAAAATAAGGGACTGAAGTTTAATTGTCCTATTCATAGTTTTTATTTTTATATTTTTATTTCCCTACAGGTTTTTAAGAGAAAGGAATAATACTAAATAACCTGGAGATTTGGAAATGGAAAGAAAGTTGGGAGTGTACACTCAGGATATCATATAATGTCTCAAATTCATTTTTTTTTTGAAAAGGGGTAAGATATGTGTAACAAGCCAGCATAACACAATAGCATCTTAATGAGGGATCATAATGAAAGTGTATGTATATTTCTAATATAATTCTTCATTTCAAAATTTATTTCTTTGTTTGAACATTAATGCTTGTTGTAATTACCATTCCTTTTGTTTTGATTGAGCTAAGGGTATTTCTTCAAAATCTTGACTTTATATAAGTGCAGATCAACAAGCTCAAACCCAAGTTTTATTTAGATTTCAATTCTGTTTCTTATCTCCTTTTTCTACCCCTCTTTCTCATTATTTTAATATTTCTTTGTATTTTATATTTTGATAAACTGATACAAATTTGGAACCATTTTTTTTTCATATTCAGATATACTGTAGTTTCCAGCTATTACTGTTGCTTGACTTACAACAGTTCATTTAATGACTGTTCAAAGTTACAATGGCACTGAAAAAAGTGACATGACCATTTTTCACACTTAGGACCATTGCAGCAATCTCATGGTCATGTGAACAAAATTTGGATGCTTGGCAACTGGTTCATATTTATGATGGTTGCAGTGCCCTGGGTCATGTGATCATCTTTTGTTATCTTCTGACAAGCAAAGTCAATGGGGAAACCAGATTCACTTAGCAACCATGTTCCTAACTTAACTGCCACGATTCACTTAACAAATGTGGCAAGAAAAGTTGTAAAATAGGGCAAAATTCACTTAACAAAAATGTCTCACTTAGCAACAAAAAGTTTCGGGTCAATTATGGTTGTAATCAAGGACTACCTGTACAAGCTGACACATTGATAGTATACAGTTTCAATTAGTCTCTGCTTCTTCCACAATATTTATTTGCAACCCATCTTACAGCCACCATCGCTGTTTGAAGCTGCCCTTTTTCCATCTCCCCACTCCAGTTCCATTTGTTGCAGTTTTCTTCCTGCTTGTTTCTCCCCTTCTTGATGTCCTCTCCTGCTACTGTTGCTTCTTATGGCTTCTACCCCAATCATTACTTTATTCTGCTTTTCAGACTTTCCTGTCATGGCTACCATTCTGCTTTACTACTTAACTTTAGCTTTCAGTAAAGTATGCTCTTTGTAAAATGATGGGCCAGAAGTCGCTTTGCTAACTAAATTAAATGGGATGGCTGACATTAAGCAGAATCTATAGTAGAGACCTGCCCAGATAATAAATTCTACTGAGGAGATTGTGCAAATGTTGTCCGTTCCCAAGAAGGAACCGGAACAGAAGACCAGAGAGAAGGCAGAGCTCTGCAAGGGACCCAGGCCACCCAGGCCACTGGCTCCTGCCTGAAGGTCACTGGGGAATGGCCTCAATGCCAACAACTGTTACCAGGGGAACAGCCTGGGGAAACACCCTGCCACCTAAAAGGGTGAGGGGCCTGGGGAGTTGAATGCCTGGGTGAATCTGAAGAACCTCTCTCAGAGGTGAACGTCATGTGGGGAAACTGCTGGAAGGTCCAACATGCTGCCAGATGGGAGGACCCTGACAACTGGAGAACCCCAGATGCCATTTCTAGCCCAGCAGTGGAACAGCTGGGAGAGATTCCAGATGCTGGAAGTGTCAAACCCTACAGCACAAGGAACTGCAGGAGTGCAGCCACATCTGCCACAGCACTTGTTGTATCAGCACCTGTGGTGGTCTCTCATGAAAGTAAGACACACAGACCTTGTATCTCGGGATGAGAGCTCAGAAACAATTCCAAAGCCC
>JANHFL010002780.1:135743-157471 GCA_032468155.1 Oxyrhabdium leporinum | reverse complement strand
CATCTTTGATTTAGATAGTTTTGTTCCTGGTAGTAACTCTATAGCACAATTGGTGGTGTGGTGGGGAGTAACTCATCACAAGCTTTCTCACTGAAAACTTCAGCTAAATCCTGGTATTCCTTTGGGATTGAATGGTCCAGCATTTCCCATCTGGGATTTGCCAGTTCCATTTCTCGCAGTTTGGGTTCCAGTTCAAGGAAAGTAACCTGCTTTTGGAACTGAATGGATTCATTTGTCCAATTTATTTTTGGATTCCACTTCTTTAGCCAAGCTAAACCCCGTACCAGGGGCCACTGCATTCCCGGTGCTACTAT
Source organism: Oxyrhabdium leporinum (assembly GCA_032468155.1). Classification (NCBI taxonomy): domain Eukaryota; kingdom Metazoa; phylum Chordata; class Lepidosauria; order Squamata; family Cyclocoridae; genus Oxyrhabdium; species Oxyrhabdium leporinum. The sequence continues at coordinate 157,157 of JANHFL010002780.1, read as the reverse complement.
GAATGTGAGGGTTTCTTTGTGCTCTCCCATAGTCAATTGTAGGGGTTCAGTAGCAAACAGGGCTGGTTCCCCCTCTGCTATTGAACCATTGAGCTGACAAAAGGCAATCAGGCACTTTAATCCCCAGTTTCCCTGCCAGGGTTGGGTTAATTAAGCACCTGGTGCATCCAGAGTCTAGGAAAGCAGAAAGTTCCACATCCCTTTCTAGGCTGGGGATGAAAAGTCTTAAAGGGAAATTAAGTGGTTCGATGGAATCGCTTACCAGCTCCTCATCATCCAGGTCGCTCTCAGACCAGTCAGAATAGTCTGGGTTTTTTTCCAGAGTTCTATTCTCCCCATACATGGGAGGTTGAAACTCAACAGTTGTTCTGCTCCTCAATACAGTCTCCGGCTTCTGTGATCCAGGGGTTGCAGGTCTCGCCCTTGACGGACGCTACGGCTTCTTCGCTGGGATTTTCGTGCAGCAGTCAGAAGCACGGTGTCCCTCTTTCCTACACTTAAAACAGGTTGGTGGTTTTGACGGGGACGTCTGCTGGGTCTTATGTTGGTCTGCGGTTCTGGGGGAAAACGGCTTCTTCCATGGTTGAGTGTTTCCGTGGTACCGGCATCTAGCTAGGTCAATTTTGGCTTCTTCTACAGTCAGGTACCAGCCTGGCAGTTGGTTGGGAATTGCTCTGGCCACGCATGCATTGTAGAAGTCATCGTTAAGGCCATCTTGGCAGCAGTTGATCAGGACGTCCTCTGAAGCTGTCTCTGGGCTCTCTGCTCGTGGAGGGGATCTGGAAAAATCTCCTCTGGGTTGGAGAGAGCTTACAGCTCCGTCTGCCATCCTGGTTTGTGGCTTCCTTGGGTTTTGGTCACCCCTCGAGTTCTCCCGTCCCAACTGTCCTTCTCTCCGATTCCCAGGGACCATCTGGGCATCCTCGGTTCTCTCTGCGGGGTTGCTCCTTCCCCTATTGGGACGAGCACCAGAAGCTCCTTGGTCTGCAGAGTGGGTAGAATTTCCTCCCGGGTCACTGCTCCCGCTTGGTCTTTGCAGGGTTCGGACATTGTTGCAAGTTCCCCTCGGTAGGGCAAAAACTCTTCTCAGGGTTGACTCAATTTTGCAGAACTTGCTTTATGTCAGGCCCTCCCTCGACTTCCACTTCAAGAAAGTAGAACTCTTGAAATGATGAGTTTCAAACAGGATACTTTTTATTGAGTAGAAGTGATAACAGGACAAAGTAAAAGCTAGTTCTAAAATTCTCCAAACAATACAGTTAGTTTTTAAGGTTACCAGACCCCACCCTGGTCTTGTGATGGCCCTTAGCCAATCCATAGGTGTAAATATGTTTTGGTAATGGTCATCTCGAAGAATAGATAAGGACCCTAAGAGGCCTCTCAGAGGAATGTGATAGAAAGTGGAAAATGAAAGTGTAGGAAAGCGAAAGTTATCCTAATACAATTTATAGTAGCCTTTCCCCTGGATCTGACACAATATATATATATATTACACTCATCTACAGAGATGAGATGCCTTCTTTCTTTTAAGGACTTAAATTTTGCCTTGATAAGTAATCTACTGAGAAATAACTGTTTTTCAGAAACAGTAGGCAGATTTTGATATTGATGCCAAGGGAAAGCATGCCAATAAAGATAAAGAAGGCTGCTAGGAAGATGTTAAGGGAAAGTAGATAGTAGCTACCATGAGATTAGGGTCTTCTTATCATTTAGTGTATTCCCATTGGTTTCAATGACATTATGTTTATTCTGTAAGTTAATGAAAAATGCTGCAGCAGAGTCATTTGTTTAGTTCAAAGTCAGAGAAATGATATGGGTGTATTCTGTTTTGTTTTGTTTTGTTTTTTAATGAAAGAAATGTATACAAAAGGATTAACCTACAAATTTGAATATCTGACTCCAAGATTTGCAAGAAATACCAGGGTAAGATGACCAGTACTGTTTCCTTATAAAATATACAGTAAAATGGATCAAGTAATTATTCCTAGTTAAACCAGGAAAGTGATACCTGTTCAGTGTGAGTTTCAACCTTCTCAGGAAATTTTTGGAACAGTCAAAATCAAACATTTTATTTAAGTCCTCTTTATCCTGCTTGCTTAGTGAATGGGAGTCAAGAGTTTAAAAACATTGAGAAATTGTCTCAGTGTCAGTCAAGTTGCTTCTTCAGTTATCATTTTCTAAAATTCGCTTTTCAGAACATCTTTTATTACTAAAGTTTGAAATAGGTTGTAGTTTTTTCCCATTCAAGGCAGTCCTTATATTGACAACTATCCTTATGTGGCAGTCAATAACACAGCTATGTTTTAAAATAAAATGTGGTCTTCACTAAAGCTAAATCTGAATCATAGTTTCAAATGTGCCCAAAACCTAGTAAATTTTGCTGAATAAGTCATATTGATTTCATGCTGATTATTAGGTTTTCCTCTAAATCCTTTGGACAACAAACTGAAACTGTTTAAATAACCTTTACATTTTTTTTCTTGTATCTGTTATGATATTCTTTCCATAAAATCCCTTCTACAAACATATGCAGAACCGATATTTACAAAGAGAATAGATTCCCTTTTTAAAACATTATTAGTTAGATTTTGTAGATATATTAAGCAATGATTTTTACTGCATTTATTGGAGATGGTGATATCTATCTGTGCTAAAATCCTGGGGAAAATCTTCTTAATAGAATACCAGAATGAGGAGAAGAAAATCTGATCATTCAACTAAACCAGTCTTGTAAAATCTCTGCTCCATATGCATTGTTCAGGTAGGGAAAGAATATGAAATATGAAAATGCTGACAGCCCATAAGCAGTCAGGAAAGGACTGTAACTTACACAGAGAGCATACTTGCTTGATGTACACAGTGATCTAATTCCAATCTCTGCAATTCCAGTTTATTAAGAAAGAGGAAGTACCAAGTGATGGGAGAAAAATCTCTGCCAGAAGTTGTGAGATGCTGCTGCCACCTATGAATACTGGACAGGGGAATATTCTTTGAGAGCTGTCAGACATTTTTGGCATTCTAGGATCATTGAGGTGGGCTGCTCATAGATATATTGCCTTGTAATCTAGTGCTTGTATGGTACCCACAATGCTCTCAATGGTATTCACTGAATCAAAATAAAAAAATATCATTGAAAAAAATCACCAAAATGAAAAATATTTTAATAATCCCTTAAAAAGCTCTTCAGTTTTGCAAGGTCACCATTTTTTGAGATTTCAGTGGTCTTACATGAATGAGCTTTAAAAGATTGTTTTAAAATCTGTACACTGCTTGAAAATGTTGCTGAATCCTGTTGTAGAAAATACTGATATGATATCTCGGGGGTGGGATCTGGAAAATGGCTTGTTTTTATGTTGTCCTTAGAGGTTTAAATCAGAAATCTAGACAATAATCTTGAAATGAAAATTAAATACATAATGTGTTCATACAGATATTATTTAATCCTCCTCGACTGGGTAATATTTACTGATAAATATGCAGTGGAAAAAGCTGTCTAAAACCTCTAGTAGGATAAGAAACTGATAAATACTGTTAACATTTATATAGCAATGAGTCATATTTAATACAAAGGTCATTAAAACTCAATAGAAGAACATTTTGGAAAAAACTTCTGATCAGGAATGAACAGCTTGGGTAACTATGTAGTAAAATTAACATTCAAGAATATCTCAGTATTCTACCTTGGAAATACTTTTTGCCACCATCATCCTTCAATCTATTACATATATACCAATATTACAATATTCATGCATTTTTAAGACATGGACCGTAAACTAAAATGCAATAGAGACAAATCAAATTCTTTCTCTCCTCTTTCTCTTCTCCATGGTAAATAAGTAATGTACTATGCTGAATGATGAATGGAGCATTACACAGGATATTCTGGATACTGAGTTATAGGATTAAAGCATTTTAGCAGTGATCCTATGGCTGCAAGTCTGTGCATGAGTGCTTAGGAAAAATCTATTTGGACCATACAGGATTCAATTCAACAAAATGTGATAGGATCCTGTCACTAAGTATTGCCACTTACATTTGAAATATGTTGAGATTAAGTATGTACTGGCATGTATGCATGTATGTATGTATGTATTGATTTATTATGCGATAAAATATTTTGATCCCAAAATGGCAGTCTTTTCCACTTGCACAAACTGGCTAAGGCCTTGATTAATCTTTACTTATTTCATTGAATTTACTATGGCTGCCCACAGTCTACTGGAGTGGGTGGCCATAACAAATGTAATGAAATAAATAAATGCATACATACATACTTTCTATAAAGGGTGTTTGAAGAACTAAATAAATAATAGTGATAAGAAATGAGATGTGTCTCTTTGAACAAATAAATGTGGATTTAATGTGAAATTGGTTATCTTTTACTAAAATAGGTAATTTTCCTCTAAGATTAGTTTTTCAGTTTAAGGTCTGAAAAAGGGCCCAATATAATAACAGATGTTCTGAGGAGATGAAAGAAACCTTAGATGGCTTTATATATATATATATACTAGTATATGTATATATACTAGGTAAACAATGTAATATAAATCAGATGTAATAAATTTAAAGTGAAAGTATATTATGTTCTAATAGTAAATTATCCATACTTTTAATTATGATGTTATCAGAGTAAACAAACAATCCCAAGTGATCCATATATCATGATGGCACAAACTGTATAGAACCTGTTACCTAATCCCATCAAAAAGGGCTGCTTGCCATGAACTTTAGCTTGTCTAAAGTTAATGATTAATATAGTCTTCTACTTGATTGCAATGACCTCTGGTAACCCTAAGAAAGGACTATATCTAAAACCAATATTTTGAACAATTTTGCAATAAAGAATGCCCTCATGTTTTCTTTTTGTTCAGTTTTTAAAATCAGCATCTTAAACACAAGATATTTTTTAAAGCTATAGCTTTTTTTTGCCTTTTATTAAAGTTATGCATATTGTTTTTCAAAGGTTTATTGAAGACATGCACCTATCCACCTAATAAAGGCGAGCTAAACATAGCATTGTATCAGTTTGAGCCTTTCTGAAGGAAAAAAAAAAGCTAGAACAAAACAACTTTAAATTCTTGCATACAAAGATTAAGCTCTTGTGTACAAACACATGCAGCTGAACGAAGACATGTCTTCATAATGGGTAAAGACATAAACAAAGCACATCCTTCAAGAGGATTTCTGGATGTGCCTCCATACAGGGGCAGAGTCCTTTACATGTATGCAGCATATCATAAGGTGTTACGCTTGGCATGTGCAATCATCTTTCGGAAGGTGGCCATGTGTACAGGCATAATCATGAACATCTCTAAGTATATTCAGAATGATAACTCTGGAGAAAAATTATATATGACAAAAAAACTTTATTGAAATATTTTGCCAACTGGGGGATTGGGAGAAAAGAAATATCACAGAGAAGCACCAGTTATCCTTTGTCATCCTATAGAGAAGGATTAGATAGATTTTTTTTAAATGAAACACAGAGAATGGAGCAGTGACTTAAGTAAGCATGACCATGCAAAGTTATAATTTTCCATTTTACCAGATTTAAGATCTGTCTGTCTCTCTATCTAGCTATTGTATCTAGCTACATCCCAACGCATATAAACTGACATTCAGCAGCTTACAATACAATCAAACCAAATATACTTAATAATGCATAAAATACCTTAAAAACTCACTGACAAAAATTAAGAGACATCACAACAAATACCCTCCAGAAGAGAACATCTTTAAGCATCTCTAGAAGAATTCTGTTTCCTCCAACTTTTGGAAAGACATCAAAATATTTGCTAACTTGCTCTTAAAGCAAAGGCTATTCCATAAAACAGGGGAGACAACATGCAATGTTATGGTTAGTTAATCTTTAAATTTTTAAAGCAAAAGATAATTCATTTAACTATAATATTTGGGGATCATTTCAGTTCTAGATCTTTAGAGTAAATAATAGAATTTTATTTATTTATTTGTGTCCTGCCTTTATTATTTTTACAAATAATTCAAGGTGGTGAACACATCTAATACAACTTCCTCCTCCTATTTTCCACACAACAACAATCCTATGAGGTGAGTTGGGCTGAGAGTGACAGACCCAAGGTCATTCAGCTGTGGTTTTAATTTCATATACCCATTATCCTTGGTGTCATAAATTGACATTTATGTGTAATCTCATATGTATCTGTTTACTTCTCAGTATATTCATATCAACTTTCTGCTAACTTTCCTTATGTTTTGACATTTCATAAATTAAAAAGAAAAGTTCCAATTAACCTAAAAGGTAGATAACACACTTTTTGCTTGCCTATGGTCAATATGAACTACCCAGCACTTAGTGGGTCTGGGAATGGATATATTTCCTTCCTCCCATTCTCATTCCTTCGCAAATGTGCCCTAAATCCAGGTTTTCCTGCTTTGATTTCGAAACTGCTTTTTTCCAATCAAACTGTTTTAAGCCCATGGAGTGGATGGTTCCAGCACTGCATTACACTCTAGCAGTAGTCCCAGTTCTGATTGGCTATAGCCCTGGCCTATCCCCTCCGTCTAGTGACTGGCTGCTGCCCTGGGCTGTCATTTCACTCTAGATTGCTGGGACATTATATTCTCTATTGGTTGTCAGTTCTGCTTTTTAATAATCTTGCCACTGAGTTAATCATGGTCCATTAAGTCAATCAGCTATCCTCAGACTTAGAAGTTTATGCTCCATCCAGCTCTTACATCTCCCAGCTGATATCCTTTGTCTTTGTTTCCAGGCAGAATGAAGCTCTCCTTGCTTTCCCATTCCCAGTCTCACAAAGTTTCCCTTTCCTTTCCTTCATTTCTTAAACATTAAATTACAACTGTGTTGCTATTTTGTTCCTATACTGTAATGCTGAACTCCCAATTCTTCCTTGCTGTAAGGTTTCTCTTGATCAACAGAGGACCCTAGAAATAAAAGAGCAAACTGTTGCTTTGATTCCTGCATCACCAGAACAATGATGGTACAATTAAGGGGGTAAAGAAAGTTAATTTCAAAGGAGAGATGTGGGATAGCACCCTTGTTTACAAACATTTGAGAAAACAAAAGCACGGGGACTAGTGAGAAGGGAACAATCATTAAAAGGAAAATGAATAGTGGTAGACCAATCCACACAGAAGCCAGTCAGTAAGTAGGCATTGTCTTGCCTACATAGATGAAAAGGGCAAGAAGTATTGGAACAACCAATCAGGACCTGAATGGGCCAGTGCCTGGACTGATCCCCCACACAATCCTATGTCCAACCCAGTGCAATCCACTAGAATTTAAGGTGGTTTACAGCTTAGATCGCAGTGCTAAAAGTTTGCCCGACTAATGGCAATGATAACAGGAGGGAAGGAAAGAGAAGAGGATACAAATAAAAGGGGAATTCCTGTACTGAATAAATCAGTGTATGTTTCCTTAAGCTCTCTTGCTGATGCATCATGCATTTGAGAGCAGAAGGACCAGAGGCTTTAAGAAGCAGATCAAATAGACCGCAATGCAGATATTAGGCAGCTTCCTCCATTTGGATCCTGCACAGGTGTCAGACTGCAAATCCTTTTATGCTAACCCTGGATTCAGGAAGGACACATCTAAAGAGCATTTGGCTGGGGTTGGCACTTTCAGAAAGCCATATTACTAATTTTGCTAGCTGATACAGTTATGTCTAAATAACATTTAACATAAAATAGTCTCTGTAATCTATCATTGTTGCATTCCCAGCAAAAGATATCTCCATTGTAGTCCATTAATTCTCTTGCAGTGACTGCAGGAAAAGCAACAACCTTTAGGATGCATTAGTGGTATTGATTGATCTGTCGGTAGGTATTAGTAAACAACAATGTCCTTTTTCCAGGAAATAGCACTTTTTATGGTGGCCTTCCATTGTATGTACTTCTCCAGCTAAGATTAATAAATTATTACAAGAATAATTTGCTAGTTTCTTATTTTAAATAGAAATAGGAGTTCCACTTTAGATTGAAATTTCCTTTTCTGGATTTTAGCCCAAAGGTGAACTTTTGGAAAGTTTGTAATGAATTGATCTTTTCTCAGAATTAATTAATTAAGATGTGAGGCAAAGGAAGGAGTGAGTTTATTACTGGCCACGGTAGCTGCCAAGCTTCACTCATAAACTTAATCTTGACTGAATTTGTAAATGTGGTAAAAGAAAGTGGGCATTCTTTTTTAAATCTGCTGGTGAAAATCAATGTCATATTCAAATCTAATGCAAAGAAGTTTCTTTTTGCCTGCAAAATGGGATTGACTTCAGGCAGTAGCTAGGCAAGGCTGTACAGTTTTCTATGGAGCCTTTACAGAAGTGATTTGCCCTTGCCTTCTTCCTAGGGCTGAGGGGGAAAAAATCAACGCAAACCTGGCCATTTGACTTTCACAGATAAGCCTTTCTTCAGTTGCAGATCCCAGGATGCTTCTAATTAACTGAGAAGCTCCATGAAATGAAACTGGTGAAGGCATGTCTAGAGTGTTGATTGTGAAAAATAAGAAAAATAAGAAATGACCATGATCAATCAATAGTATAAGACTCATGTTCAGCTCTGTATTATTGCAATAAGTGCAGTGAAGCATGCTTACTTATTTATTACTTGGCTGAGGGTAACCCACTTATTAACAGGTACGGCATAAGAAATGGCCAATGAGGGCTGGCCTCTTAAAGGATAAAATGTGCAATGAGTTGGATAATATCTGGCGGAACTATTCAGGATTTGTTTTTTTGAAACTGAGGAAATGGAGATAGTTCTCTATAGCGTAAATATTATTGAAAGTGATCTAGACCCATAAGCATCCTGATGATATTTAATTTTATGTTGCCATTCCAGGTATTGTGGAAGCCTAGAGGTACTGTGAAAGTCCAAACCTGTGTCTGCAGTCTCTGAGAAACTGGATAGATAGAAACAAACTTGGTCTAAATACCAGCAAGAGAAGAGTTATCATTTGTCCAGAAATACTGTGATTACGTTAATATTCCATAATTTGCTCTTAGAGGTCACTTTCCCTCTAAAGCAGTTGCCCCTCTTGGACTCTAAGATCCTGCTGATTGGTGCACCAGTTGTTGTTCTGCTCATATAAGGATGCCTTGGCAACAGTGTTTCATGTTCTTATTACCACCAATTACTTATTATCATCTAGATTACTGCAACACACTCTATATGGGACTGCCTTTGAAAACAGTTCAAGAATCATAACTGGTACAAATAATGATGGTTCTTACAAGCAAATAAGAATGGCTCTCTAAGTACTGCACCTTTTTTCTGGTCTTCGCATTGTTTATAGATACATTTTCAAATTCAGTTCTAAGTGGTTTACGACTAATAAAACCTTATTTAGTTTGGGTCAAAGTTCCAAAAATACTGTCTTTTCCATACTAATGCATGCAAGGAGATGATGCTGAGAGAGTCCTTACAAGATAGCATAGATCTATAAGGATTCTTTCTCTAGTGATACCTCCCATGTTATGGAATACCATAGACAGTCACAGATATAAGCATGCAAAAACTATGCAGAAACAGTTACAAAACATGCTTTAAGACCAGGAAACAGAAAAAAGTTTAGAAAAAAAAAATTCAGATCGCTTCGCCCTAATTCATTGAGGTAAGAAGTGAAAACACAATATGCTTTCAAGGTTCTTTCATTGTAACCTATCAATAAAGAACAGTTCCAGTCCAATTTGTATGTCTGTTTCTTAATCTGGTCTTGAGTCTCTTTCCTCCACAGGATGACTTGTTTGGTAACCGACTCTTCTTTTATGAGAAGTTTGTGTCTCTTTCCTTGTTGCTTGCTATAGCCAGAAGAGGCTTCTGCTCAAGCACTGTCCTCGGAAAGAATTGTGCAAAGGCATGCTGGTAGAGAGAACTTCTTTTGAACAGCTTGCCAAAGCTTTGAGGCAGCCATGCCAGAGATGACATATGGTACATCTTCTGCAGCTCTCACTTTGTCAAGCAGTCTGAATAAGGACAGTAGAGCACTCTACAGTCTTTGGCAAGTTCTTCAGGGGAGCATGAGCACCACATTCTTCACTAAGAGATGGTAAGTGCTGCCAGGGATGATGTGAAGCAGCATGGGTTAAGGAGCTTTAACTGAGTGCTTTCCTTGGAAAGATATGCCATGCCCTTATTTATTATTTCCATTCAATGTCATCAGCAAATAAATTAGCACGAATCATTAAACTTGCTTAAATCCATTAAAGGTGAAGACAGTGAGTGCTCTAAACATATTGTGACTGGGACAGGACAAAGGTGATGTTAAAGTAATGGTGGAGCAATAGCAAGTCAGAACCATCTTCTCCTGATTGTGTGAATTCATATGCTAGTTAGCTGTCCTAATTCTGTCCAGTCTGTTATTCTAAGAAAATAAATGGAATTGCAGAAAGGTTGAAAAAGGGTTGGCAGATAGAAAATATGCCCGACATGCCTCTCAAACACTGCAGGACTCAAGACACACTCACTGTTCCCCAACTAGCCAATGAGAAAAGAATTCTTGATGCAACAAAGCCTTGCTGGAATATTAAACAGAATTGGATAAATTGAGACAGGGACTCGGTATTCCCTGAAACGGGGCTTATTGTGTACTGCCAAATTCAGTGGTGATTGGATTAGTGGCTAACGGGTTAAACATATTGCATAAACTAGTTCATAGATCTGAATCATTTTATTTAAATATAATTGCAAACTAGTAACAATCATAAAATAAACTTCCCTTGGAAATTCAACCATCTGATTCTTACAGGCAATATATTTAGGTCTGACAATTTGGAGTAAACCAAAACCAAAACAGATTACAAATAAAAGAAAATATAAAAATTTACCAATATCCATATGTGTTGCCTACTTGCTATGTTCCCAAAGGTGCTTTTCAAAAGGCAACTGGACTTTGTTTTTCCTTGACGATGTTTCACTTCTCATCCAAGAAGCTTCTTCAAAATTGAAGAACTGGCGAAGCTTCTTGGATGAGAAGAGAACCTTATTCAAGGGAAGAACAAAGAAAGTCCAATTGCCTTTGAAAAAGTACCTTTGGGACAACCATGACCCTGGATGACTAAGAATCTCCATAGACTACTTGCCGTGGCTTTCAGCTTTTCACAAGATTCAGTCTCTAACCATCCAAAAATTGTTTGCCTTTGGTATAAGTGACTGTGGTTATGAAAATAATTTGCAATTCTATCTTAACACCCTAATCTTCTTCTTTGAGATCTCAACCATTTTTTCCTCCATGGCTCCACCCCCTATTTGACATTTATTTCCATCTAGTTTCCAATGTAGATTTTAGAGTTTTAATAAAAAGCAAAAAAATAATAAAAAAAATCTAGTTACTCATGTTTGATCAAGACAAAATATCTTAGCCAAATATTTGATTGACTTAATTATTTCACTTTAGAAATGTCAGAGAACAGTAGAATTATTACTCTCTGTCTTTTAATTTTACTTGTAGTGTTAAAAATTTTGGGAGTTTCCTTTTTTATAATTAAACATGTTGTTGACAGAAAAACAGAGAAGAGTTGTGGTGGTTTTGAGTAAGTTGAAATAACAAGAGCAAAATTCAGGCTTACTTTAGTTACTGGAATGTTTCACACCTGAAAATGGCTGGCCTAATGCTTCAGTGTCAACATAAAACTGTACAGTACTAAACCCAGCTCATTTCTCAAGCCAGTGAACAAACCTGAGTTGTGACCTAATCTCCAGGGTATTTTCTAATTTGTTTTCCTCTAGTTCTCTTTTAGGCAGAATCATTTGGCAATCTATTCTGCCACTATAAAAGGTTGTCTGAACAATGGTAAGCCAAATTTGGGTTGAATGTGAAGCCCTGGTATAGCAACAAATCCTGTTCTTCATTATGCTCACTTGGTGGTGTGTTTTGACCTTTAGAGCTTTCCATGCTTTGTGCTGCATTTCAAAGTATAACATAGCAACGTCCTCATAATGACTATGTGCAAAGCTGCAGTGATGTGGGAGGGCACAGTCCATATTTAAATTGCCTGTGTTTTTAAAATATTTCAATAGCATAGGTTTATGCCAAGAACAACCAAAAGAAATAATGTAATAGTATTTGTTATTATCTATAATTTGACATAGGTTGCAGCATTTGGAAACAGCATTTAGAACCATGCAGAAGCAATAACAATGGGGTTGGTTATTTTACATCTTTCACCCTAAAAGCTTACAGCCGTGTTGAATACAGCATTTTTATTTCTTAGTAGAGGCTGATATCAAATATGGCACCAATTCTGTGCTGCGATGGGCAGGTAAATCATGGTATGCTCTTACCCTAACCAGCTGTAATGTCAAAAAATAATAAAGAAGGCATTATTTCTCAAAATTCCCATCCAGATAAAATTATAGTAAAAAAGCACCTAATTTGCAAAATGAATATTTCATAGCCTATCTGATATACAAACTGAAGATGGATATTTTCTATCTATTTATTGCCATTTGTCTATCAGGGTATTGCTATGTTATCCAAATTGGATCATCCCACCTTTGCTCAATTTAGGTTAGGAGGACTAACTACTGCCTTGAAATTATCCTCCGGTTCAGTGGTTCAGCATTTTAATATTTATTTCACTGCAAAAACATTTAGGTTCATTAGTCTTGAGAAGAGGCAGCAAGATTTTAAACTATGATTATTTATAGTCAGATACATTTAGAAAGAAATGATACCATTTCTTATCAAACAAAGCCATTTTTCCATGCAACACCATACTTTAAAATGTCGGTGTTCTTGCTTAGTAAGATCTCAGGAGTTCAAGAAATAATTCAGCTTCTCTCACTGAAGACCAGACTGGAATTTCAGTTTAGGTTTGGTATACTTGCATCGCTATTATACTTGTACGTGTGTTTTATGGTTTACCTGATCCATTTTTATAATGTTATACAAGTAAGGATGTCTTTACCATTTTTAAAGCCAAATTATATATCAGGGCATTGGGAATATTTAAAACTATAATAAAAAAGAAGAATAGTCATTTTAATGTGATTCAATATTTTAAAATAAATGTGCTGCATGTACATATAAGATAACATAATTTCACAATTTTGGTTTAATAGGCTTATGAAATCCCATATTGATAAAGGGGAGATCTAATTTCGAATCCTGCAACAAACTAATTAAAATTATTTCTAAGTGAGGGGTTTTTCATTAAACATTGCCCATTGTTCAAGAATGTACAAAGTACATGCAATTGTAATCTGTGATACATATATAATTATATCTCTTTCCAACTACATGCATACCACTATTTTTATTCAATACTTGTTGTGAAAATAAAGGCTATTCATGTGCTTTGTGGGGGAAAATACATAAATAGAGGGGATATAAAGCCTGTCAAAGCTCTAATTTTCAGGATTCTAATGAATATCAAAAGAGTCCAGCATTTCTGACTTTGACAAATTGCAGATGAGATTTTATTCATTAAGAGGACTGCTAATGTTTATTTAAATGCAATTTACTGTTGCATTATTGATTAACTCCTGCAAAATTATCTTACAAGGAGCACGTGTAGCAAGAAGATTTCAGGTTGAGAAAGGATTTATCTAGGGAAGGCCTGTAGGCTTGATTTAGGCCCCAGGACATGAGAGTTTTAATTTATCTGGAAAGAAAGGCCTGGTGGAAGGTTTGCTTTGTTTGCATTTAGACAGCAGATGAAAGGGGTTTTGATGTTGAGCTGGGAGAAAATGTCTGCCATTCTTGCTATTCATACAGAGAACTGAGTACAAGGCGGAAAATCTATTACTGGGGACAAGGTTTTTTTCCCCTTAAAAAAAAAAGCTTCTTTCCTCAATTGGACTGCGCACAATATATTATCTCATACTAGAACTTGTTTTTGTTCCTCTTCTAGAAGCTCTAAATTTTCTTTAAATATATGTTTTTTTCATTTACTATAATGTTTGCAATGTAGTGAAATATATTTGATCACAGGTCTAATGAAACTTCTTTTCATGGCATGTTAATGGAATTGCCGATTCAAATAAAAACAAAAACAAAAAAACGACTCCATCAGCAGCTTCTCTTTCTCTCCTTCTGCACAAGTTGCTGGAACAGGCATTGTAGGCATAAATCTAATGTGGTGACATCAGTGTGCAGTCTGCTCATATGGCATTGCTCCCCAATGCCCTGAGTTCATTTAACGGTTTTCAGTAGTGTACATTCAAATATACACTCTCATCAACATGCCTTCCCCAATCTGTCTCCCTCTATGTATAGTTCTACAGTTCATATCCCCACAATATGGGGCGGGGTGGGGGGAAGCTATTTGTTCTCCTCTTTGAAAAGGAAATATAGGCTACTGTGAAATTGTCTTCCTAAGCTGCTGACCTCCATAACTGAAAAACAACAGTGTGGCTTGTTGAACGTGTCATCTAGATCATTGTGAAAATAGTATATTGTGGGAACATAGGGAACAAGGTCAGTTATGCCATTCATGAAATTTCTATGTGTTTCAATTTAGTCCTGAACAAATCTATATTGCGGAAACATACAAACCCAATTAATTGCTCTATTTTAGCTGTTTAGTTTTCCTGGAAAAAATGCTGGAAAGTATAGTTTTGTTTTTTTTAAAAATGCTTCTCCATAATAGAATTCTCTCTCTAGGTCTAGCAGCACAGAACACACTTTCCAAACAATGATTGAGTCCAGTGGTCAACTCATGGTTGCTGCTGTCTCCTTGGCCAAAAGGGTAGGACCTAGAATTTTCACGAAATTTTCCCAGTACTTTTCTGGTGCAAGGATTTGTGAGATACCATTATACATCCTGGAAAAATATTTCCAACTTTTCACACAGTATGAATATATGCTGGTAGAACAACTTTTGAGGAGATTTGATATTTAAGTGTCTTGACTAGGTTAAACTAATTGAGGTAATAGGGCCAGAATGTTATACTTTCAGTAGACACCAATTTGGGAATTACATGACATAGGAGAAATTGATAAAGGGAGTAATGATTTATTGTATATCTGTGACTTTTATTTATTCTTGTTTTGCCAGTTAAACATCAAGCTTTCAATAAAAGGATCTGAATCTGTATCTGAATATGTGCATACATCCATTGCTTATGTGTTGCTTAGCTTGTTTATATTTAATGTTGAAATGCAAAAAATTACACAGCAAAGGGAAAATGTAGATAGTGATTACACAGTGAAAAAACAAAGAACGAGAAAACAAAACCACTTCAGTGATGAGAAAGAATAATGAATCCCAAAGATAAAAAAACAAGATAACAACAACCAGAATTCCAATAAAACTGAAAAGGGTTGGGGGATGTTCTTTGTTCCCAATTTTATTTTGCAGAGAAAATATATTTATTAATTCAATAGACATATCCTTGCCAATAAGATACACTAAAAAAAAATCAAGCTATTTTGTATTACAACTACAGTAGAACCTCTGGTCACGACCATAATTTGTTCCATAACTTTGGTGATTTTTTCATCTTCTAATGTTTCATTTTCAGGAATTTCTGGGTCAGGGGTCATGTTTGATTGCCACCTGAATATGTGTTCATGACCAGATTCAAAAATGTTGTGAATTTTTTGGTCGGAACCCGATTTGGTCCTGGTCATGACTGTGTTCGTGACCAGAGGTTCTACTGTATAGGGTTCAATATTTGTCCAGATAGTGACCAGGAGTCAAGACTGAATCAAAGGCACATACATAAATACACACACACACACACACACACACACACACACAGAGTACATACATACGTACATAAATACCAAGGACAACAAGCATTTAGTAAACCTAGAGATATGTCTGTTATCCCATCTTTGCCAGCACATCCTCTAATCTTCCCACACTAATCAGGATGGTCCCAAAGATAATTCTAGGCATATTTTGCTGGAATGTTACATTGTTAGGTTTTCAGCAATGACACAAGCATGAAGCTCCTTCAACCAAATCCTCCTTCAGAAACCCTACCTGTTTTATCAGTATCAAACTTTTTTATTTGCTTATATTTCTGTGTTTGCTTAGTGATTCAGAATTGGGCTATAATGTATCTATTTCTAATGTTGTGGTTACCACTTCAGCTTAAAATAAATTATCCCAATGCAATAATACGACTGCAGAACTGTACTTTCTCAAAGTTTCTTCAAAAACATATTACTTTAAAAAATGAGAGCTCCACTCAGATTAATGTATCATACTCATAGAGACTGTATGGGTATTTGATGTTATGTGTCTTTCAGTTCAAAGTGAAAATATTATATTGAGGTTGTGTGTGTGTTTTCATTTAGATGGATTACATATTCATCATTTTCCTTTTTCATAAAAAGCCATTCTGTAAATCATCCACATATCCTTTTTTTCCCCCTTGATACGCCTCCCATGAAATTGGTGCCTTTAATGTCAAATCAAGGAATAGTAAAGCTTAGCTGGAGTCTCTGTTCCAAATTCTGGTATAAGTCCAGTGAGTTCAATAGAATTATACAGAGGATAAATCAGTCCCTTCATGTCTAGCAGGTATACTATAAATTTAATTTCATGGCAAACTGAAGTCTATTACTGAAAATCACAGAGAACAGCCATCTCAGCAATGCCATCTTTCTTTTTTATGGAGTCTTCTGGTGCACGTTTCTAGTTTTCACAAACTTTGCCTGCACCTGCCAATAAAAAAATGCTTTTTGTTGGAGCACAATGACAACAAATTAACCACCAAACAGATTTCCAGTAGATGGCCAAGCAGTAACTCAGGAAGAAACTGATGGACTGATTTTACCTTTAGGGAAGCAGAGTGCTATACTTGTTGGCAAATTTTGCTAACATAGTCAAGAAAGTGTGCTATGAATTTCTAACCATTTCATTCAAGAGGCTGGGGGCAAGGGATAAAAAATATGCAGCATAATTCAAAAATGGCTTGTTTTGTTCCAATTTCAAGGCATTTAAGTTGGAATATTCAAAATACCCTATGGAGTAGAATAGAGTTATTTAATACTTGGTATCCTGCCAGTATGACCTCTTCCTGCCCTAAGGACTGACACTGTGTCCCTTTCTCTCTCTGCAGAACTAATTGCTTATCAAAATGAAATTAGAGCTGCAAATCAGCACCCTGCTGTGATTAGACTCTGTTGGAACTGAATCTTGCTGTAACAATATGAATTTAATCTGCTCCTGAAATGGCCAAAGCTATCGTTGGTTTCACTACATACACACACTCGGTTACAGCTGTACACCATTTTTTAGCTTAAAATGTCTTAGAAAATATGTTTAATAAAAAGCTTTATAAAAGGGTGGAGTTCATTCAATGAGCACAATTATAGCTCTTTTATATAGAAATTGCATTAAGCTGTCAGACTCACTTTAATAATATGCCTTTTTCCCTTCAAATGTTACATCATTTTAGATCTTTGCCACTGTGCCATAGATTTTAGAAGAACCCCACACTGAACTCCTCAATATTTTTGGTTAAGAAATCCTTCTTTCTGAGACCCTTGAAGCTGCATTTCATTAGGCTAGATATCTCCTATATCTTTATAGGAGGAAAAAGAGTGTTAAAGGGGAGGGAGAACCAATCAGCTACACCCCATACCCTAATTTCTGTGACTCCTATAACAGGGCCCGATTTTAACACTGCAGTTTGGTAGTAAAATTATCCATTCATGGCAGTGTATTTTTCACATTTTGAGGGAACAGAAAGACACATTTTAACTTCTCTGCTCCCAAAGCATACACAAAAACAGGCTGTCCAGGCATCTGAATGATGGCATTGTGTCCTCTGTCATGTTTGTGACCTTCATTGGTTGATATTTTTAAAACTAGAATGTGTGGTTCCTGTTTGCAAAAAAAGATGGAAGTGTTCTCAGAACTAGCCTGTGTGATGTATCCTATGAAGTATCCTGTGAAGTCAGATATCTTGGTGTGTACCTATCTTGCCTGAGAAATGTGTCAGTGTATAACTGTAATATTCACATCCTATATATTTACAATTCCAGCTCAGAAAGCCTCCTTATAATCCAGGCCAATGACTATTAAATGGGACTAGATCCTTTAACTGAAGAGGTTTTACACATCAGGAATGAAGTTGAAGCTTTTTTCAGTGTTATGATTTTCTGGCTGGTTGACTTGCTGTCAAAATAACACCATAGTTGGCTGAATGCCATATGGAGGTATTCATCCCTTCCCCCCATGCCTCCCTCATCTCACTGGATGTTGGTCGCAGATTTCCCTAGAATGAAACTAAAGCTAATTTAGGATTAGTGGCCTGTCTAGCAAAGATGACACCTAGTTAAGAGCATCTAATGAGACATAGGAAAGTGACTATGATTTCCTCATTAATTATTTATAATGCCTTCTTGAGTCATCCAGTCATCATGGTACTAATATAATAATGCTGACATCAGAGTTTCTATTACCTAAATGATGCTGGGTGATGCCTTAAAGATAAATATCTAGTCAGGAAGAGCTCATATGCCTTAACTTTTGAGATCAGAGAGCCTATTCATTCTAGCCAAATAGATGGAATCTATTTAAGTACCTCATGTCCTTTACAAACAATTCATGACAGCACTGTTGATTCTAGAACAGTTATTGGCACTGGCATTCTGCTGCCCTACAGGATTCTACCAATTTTATGATGCCAACTCTTCAGATTCAAACTTATTTTAACTAGGGATTGTTTATGAATTATTTATGAAGCCTTCATAATGAAATCACAATTTTCCAGGAGCTTCAGAAACCAAATACACTTTTACAGGCTTGTTAGAGATCTCCAGCATAATCTGAATTTCTAAATAGTTGTTTGCATTAGTTGTATGTCGGAGAGGTTTTTAATCATATCTGCAGGATGTTAGTGAATCAAGCATTTAAATATGTTATAATCTTCATATCCAGGCTGAAAAAATCTCACTGTATTCATACTTTATTTTGCTATAAATATTTGTTGTCTGGATCATATAGTTGGATAGTTAGTTGAGATACTGTATAGACACAGCAAGGCTAAAGACTCAGTGTGCCTTCTTTTAATTACTGATTGATTGCTCTTATATCAGTACAATGGATTTTAAAAGCCACTGTGAATAATAAGGTAGTTTTGAGATAAATCAAGGTGTAAAAGAGTGATAAGGGAAATGATGGCTTTACCATTAAATACTATAATCTTCAAATGAGGAACTCTACGATATCTCATCAAGATTAGAGACTCAAGACTCCCTAGAAACTTTAGTGAATACTAATTTACTAATGTCTAGAAATACGTACTTGGACTACCTTCTGTTTTCAGGTTTGGCAAAGTTGCCAAAACACAGTTTGAGTAGACTGTAAGAAAAGTGTAATTTAGGCTCACAGTCAAACACAAGTAAATCTCTTAACATGTTTAAAAAAAAACATTTATAGGTACTAATATCCACTTTTTGGCGACTAAATTGCTACGTTCATTATATACCAGTGTTTCTCAATCATAGCAGCTTGAAGACACTTGGACTTCAACTCCCAGAATTCCCCCCCAGCATGCCGGCTAAAATCATCAGGTTTTGAAATACACACATTTTACAACTGCTGAGATTGAGAAATATTCATTTAGATTATGAATATCTGGAACCAGTAGGGGTAAAGTAACATGAAATGAAATGTTACATATGTTGCTATTCATTGCGTAGGAACACTAGCACACTATGCTACTAATGACAGAGTGTTAAGTATGCTAGACTTTGAAACAGAGCATACGTTTGTAAAACTAGTCTTGATGAGGGCTTCCTGGTCCATTTTGGCATGTGACTATTCCAAAACACAGAGTCAGGACAAAGAAGAGGAGTAGCTAGGATGAAATTAAATATGCTGAAAATTAGATTAAATATTTCCTACATGTTTAATCATTTCCTAGGATCGACCCTATAGCCACGAGGTCTTGTCTGCATGAAATCTGGACACATACTGCATGGCCACAACAATATACAGGAATCATGTGGATTTTAACAGGCTAATCTGGTAGCTCTAGTCTGCCCCTAAGGCTTTTTGTTCTGTAGACTTGAAGCAGAAAAAAATATTATGAATGGTTATTGTCAACTCTATAGTATGGAATACTTACCAGATTTTCCATTAGTTTGTGTTTTTAAGTTATTAATGTGTTAAAATGTTTACTGTTTCATTGAAAATTTAGGGCATAAATTGGGGATTTGGAGATCAGTTTTTAATGTGCTTTCACTCGATTTTTCTCTATTCATTAAAGGATGGCTGGTTAAGCATTCTTAGTAACAAAGATTATATTTGGGGATTTTCAAAATCATTATATACAGGTGAAATAGTTCAGGTGTCCTTTTCTTCCACTAAATCTCTGTAGCATGCAACAAAGTTTTGCTGCTATATCTCAATCTTGGACAAAAGTCTCTCAGGTAACAATCAAGGGTGCCATTCAAATTTTACAAGTCTTTCTCCCACCTGTGTGATGTCACATGATGAGAGCCACTCATTTTGTGCAGGAATAGCTGATACCACTGCCTTATTATCGTATTACCTTATCATCAGTGAGGCTGACATAGTGTTAAAAAACAACATTTGTTTGAGGAACTGTATGCTGATGACAAATCAGTTTGAATAAGTTACGGAACTTAGAACAATATTTATTTATTTTGGATATTTTTTTATCCCACTTGTATTACAGTTCAGATAACTCGAGATGGCAAAGAGTTCTAATAGTCCTTCTTCTCCCTATTTCCCCTACCATAGCAACAACCCTGTGAGATGAATAGGGCTAAGAGAGAGTGTCTGGTCGAAAGCCACCCAGCTGGCTTTCATGTGGGATTAGAATTCACCATATCCTGATTTCTAGCCTGGTGCCTTAGCCACTAGACCAAATTGGCTTTACAGCTATTGAAATATTAAGAACATAAAATTAGTTAATTACTTATATGTAATTGTGTCATTCCCAAACCTTGGTGACTACTCTATATGGACAACTATGGTAACACCCATCTTGGCCTACCTCTTCAAAGGATATTCCAATGATCTATATGGTCACATTCTTTCACTTTATCCAGTAACTTATGACCATTTTCCATACTTACGGCCATTGCAGCATCCCTATGGTCATGTGATCAAAATTTGAAGTTGCCATACAATTGTCATGCATTTATGATGGTTGCAGTGTCCCAGGGTCATGTGATCACCTTTTGTGATCTTTTGACAAGCATATTCAATGGGAAAGCCAGATTCACTTAACAACCATGTTACTAACTTAACAACTGCAGTGATTCACTTAACAACTGTGGCAAGAAAGGGGCAAAACTCACTTAACTGTTTTGCTTAGTGATGAAAAATGGCTCAGTTGTGGTCATAACTTTGAGGGGACTGAATGCCACCACATGCCCATTAGATCCGTGCCCTTCCTGGTTGGTTACGGTCGCCAGGACGGTGACACGAGGCTGGTTCCAGGAGATCATCAATGCCTCCTTGGGGGAGGGCGTGTTTCCAACCGCCC
>JANHFL010002780.1:111333-135643 GCA_032468155.1 Oxyrhabdium leporinum | reverse complement strand
TTTATATTTTTATGTGAACCGCCCCGAGTCCTCGGAATGGGGCGGTATATAAATTTAATAAATAATAAAATAATAATAATAATAAGTCAAAGACTACCTTTATTTAATTTAGTAGTGTTTTGGTCTCCAGTTTTGATACTAGCTGTCCTGTAATCTTCTCCAATCAATGCTGACATTCATATAATATATTTGATATATAAGTTAAACAGATACAGGGACACCATGTTTCCTTGCCTCACTACATTTCTTATTGTGGATCACTCTATATTTTTTTAAACATTCCTGTTCATTTAGTATTTTTTTTCTCTTTATATACCTCTATTCTTTACAAGACTGTAAGCAAAACTTTGTTTGCATAAGAAATTAGTGCATGGTACAATTTTTTTGCATGTTGTCTTACATCACCCTTTATGTGATATACATTCAGTGATCTTTTCCAATCTCTAGAGCATACAGTCTTGTTCTATATTTGTTGTTAGCACATTCACTTCATCCTTTCCTGCAGCTTTAAATAATTAAGTAAGTATTTTATTTGTTTCTGGAGCTTTTTTATTGGCTTGCTAGTCTATTGCAAATCATACCTCCCTTTCCAAAAGAGCTGAGTATGTATCACATAAAATATTTCTGTTGTAGTGTAATTCTCATTGTAAAGGATTCCAGAATAGTCTTAATATCTGTAAAATGTCTTTGTTATTTATTTTCTTGAAAATATCTATTTTATTTCTATTTCTATTTCTTCTATTGTTGCCACTTTTTGATGGTATTTTTTCTTTGATGTTGAAAATCTGTATTCTGTCATTGTATGGTCTACTTGTCACCTGAGACTTTAATTCTGCATCTTTATCTGGCAATCAGGATAGCTTAAATGATATTTAGAATTTTTTCTCTTTGAAAATTTAGAATATGTTGGTTCTCAGAATGTCTCTTATCTTTTCTCTTAGCTGCTCAGCTTCTCTTTTACATAGGTTAAATCTACTGAATCTGTTCTTTACATGGATCTTACATTTTAATTGTTTATCTTTTTTTCAGTAAGACACTTTGTTTAATTAATTTTCTACATGTAACCTTTTGTTTTGTTTTGTTTTGTTTTGTTTACAATACCTGGTCTGAATCTGAAAGTGCCTGGTTGAATGGACTTCACCTTTCCATCTGTTTCTTGTTATGTAATCAGTTTGATTCTCTTATTGTTTATCCAATGATGTCTAGGTATAAGGTTTGTATTTATCTTGCTTAAAGCAGTTATTGCAAATATATGCAGACCAAAATCTGTCTTGAATTCATTTTTTCAGTGTTTTTATTCCAATAGTACTATTTCATTTTCTAGTGTTAAACTCAGCTTTTCTTGTATTTTCCCTAAAATTCTTCATCATTGTCCATCATTGTATCTGTACAGAAACATTAACTTGTATAAGTTAATATGCAGGACATGAAACAAGAATGATCTTGCTATACCTCAGCACATACTTAGCAAAGTCCTTTTAAAGTATCTGTTCCATTCCACAAAATATATCCCCTAAAATTTAAATTGTCCTTGATTTACACTTCTTTTATGCTATGTTACAGTTGGATATATCCTTTGAGGGCAGGGGACCTATTTCAATACTGGTTCCATCAGCAACCAGACCTCTTTGTGGCTTTAAATTGGCCAGATCAGCTCCAGTTCTACTCATGAAAAATTGATGAAGTTCCTCCATAACTAGAGGATTGCTTTCTGACCTGAGAGTCTCATTCAATTAAATGTTGCATCAAAGTGAAAGTAGTTGTATTAGAAACCATACAAAATGTTTTTTTTTCCTGTGTTTTATTCTTTCTCTTGTCGGAAGAATAATTTGGGGTTCCAACTCAAGCCAGGATTGCACAAGAATAAATAAAAATGAGATCCAGACAGCTATGAGGAAAGAAGGAATATTTATTTCTAAAAACAAAACAGTTTGCTTTTAGGGACAGGATGTAGAGAAATGGGGTACATTAGCAGATTTTTATAGGGGAGCTTGTCCGGGTGTCACATGCTGATTCTAGAGTGACACTTGAGGGGCATGTTTGTGTATGTGTATGTAGGTATGTTTATTCTTGTGAACATGCAGTTCCTCTGGGAGACACAATTTAATTAACTCTGTTTGTGTTTCCAGACCTTATCCTTTTGATATGTGGATTAGGTCTGGATAACTTATTTCAGGGTTTGAGGAAATTTGCTAATTTGATTAACTTGGAGACACTGATGTTCAGACCATTGTGGATTCTGTTAATATTTTAAGGGAAGATGGAAACAGAATAAAGAATAAAATATATTTGGATATAAAACTTCTCACACTCTTTCTCTTAGTTGAATTGGCTCCCCCCCTTTTTTTTTTACATCTACACCCTCACTTTCATTACAGATTGTTTTCAGTTTCATCCCACTCATTTTAACATTATCCACAAGAGTAAACCTACTTACTGACATCACTGTCAGGGCTATTGAATTTCCTGAGCCCTCCCTTTAGATAAAAAATAGAATATTTCCTAAGACGAAACACAATATTAAATACTTGGACAATAAGATATGAAAACCTATGATAAATTTGCTCATGTTACTTTCTGTAATTGGAACTTACTGGTATTAATGGGACTGGCAGGATAGCAGACTTGCAGAGTTGGATATGAAATTCAAAGTCTAGTTTCTTCACTGAGATTGTGCCCTGCTGAGATTATCATTAGCTGGCTTTCTTTCCCTTTCCTAACAAGGAATGGCCTTAGGCACACACAACTGCATATCACCTATCTGTTAATCAGTCTGACTGCAGTGCAGCAACTTACATTATTAGGAGAATTCAGCACTGATTGAAACCCTCTGGTGATCTTGATGGAGTACAACTTATTGTTCGCAGCACTTGTCTTCACCACATTATCACTGTGTGTATTTACATTTTAGTATTTGTCATTATAATTAAAGAGGCTAAAAGGACTGAGACATGGTGGGGCAGGCAGAATTTAGATCCAAAATAATAAATGAATGTCACTACTGGCATGCTATTTATAGAGGATAGTTTCAGCATTTTTAAAAAAAAATCCCTTCTCTTGATAAAAAAGCATATGGTACCTATCTGATAGACATGCTTTGAATTTCGAAGATATATTCTCTTATATATTCCTGAGGTTAGAAAATAAGTTTTCTGATAGGTGGATGATAAACAGATACTATGGCAAAATTTTGGGCATCACTTGCATAAAATAGCCTAATAATACAGTTGTTGTTCAATCGCTTAGTCATATTCGACTCTTTGTGATCCCATGGACCTCAGCACCAATCCATCCTGCCCTCCACTGTCTCCCAGAGTTAACAGTAATGTATGTCATACATTTGTGATAAAATGGCTTAAGTCCACAAAAACTTATGTTTCAACAAACATGTTACTCGTGTAGACAATGTTATAAATAACATTGAACATGCTTTTCCCTTGAAGAACAAAATAACATCCAGCTAGTGGTTGGAAAGTCCATAAGTTGCTTTGTACCTAGAGGTAACTTGCTATATATGAAAGTTATCCATTAAATCTTTTAAAACTCTTCTTGTGATAGTGTTCAGTTTCATTAGGCATAATGGAGATTAAATAGATTCTGAGTTTACCAAAGACTGGATAGGATGGCCATCACATGGAAATGTCTCTTGTCACATCCTATACAATCTAATTTAAAAACTGGTAAGCATTGTTTACATCAGAGCACTTTTGATGTGACATTAATATGATGCACCCCTTTACCTGGTCTTGTTTGCAAGGTGAATTGTCAAAGAAAAGCACCACCAGTAAATGCTGTGTTTTAGTAGCACAGTAAATAGAATAATCATAAAGAAAGATAGAGAGGCTACCCACTCTAGGTGGTAGGAAGAAAACATTTCTGCACTCTGAAATCTTATCATTATGGATTAGGGTAGTCACGGATTCTATATCAGAGAGTATAGTCTTTTTTAAAAAGATGATAGGGCTTTATTTTACAGTGATTTCTATTCTAGCATTCTATTCTAGCATTCTAGGAAGGAAGCTCAGCTGCCTTGCTATTGCCTATTACAGCACCTGAACAAATGAATAGGTCATCAGATCATGGCCTTCTACAGAAAGGTTCATTGCTATTCTGTTTTTAGCAATTATTTCTGGAATTAGCAACTGCAAATCTATCTTGTCTTCTTTTGGAATAATGCACTCCCCCTCCTTTGGTGATGTGGAAGTAACATGATTGAACATGATTCAACTAAACAATATTATATTTGTGCCAATATATTAGTGAAAATTGCTATTGATATATTTGAAATGTTCTTGGTCACCTTAATGAATAACAGTACATCGAGTATCATTAGCACTACAATTCAGTCTATTAATATAAGGTCTAGTTGCTAAGATCTTATTCAGCTAGCAAAGCAGTTTGTCATATGGTTTCTTTAATGCATGCTACAGCACTCTTAGAAATATATGGAATGGGTATTTGAAGTGTGGAAATGGGTTTTCTTTCAAGATAGACTTCCCTGACACTGCATCATAAACTACCTAATCATGTTTTATTTAACCTAATGTCAGGGTCATCTGCATAGTGGATCAAAAAGTCAAGATGATGATCGTGTAATTAAAGTTCTCTTCTTTTTAATGTGTGCCATCACCTTATGTGTTTTGTGGAATCAGTCTGAAAGATTAGTCGATGGCCCAAGTCATGGTGCAAATCTAAAAAATTAGACTGAGTGAAGCATGGATAAACAGAATATTCTATTCTACCACTATAAAATACATCAATCATACTATAAAAATATTCATTACCCAATTTATACTGACTGAGACAGAGTAAACATGATATATGCCATTAACTTATCTGGGTTGAAATGAAATATTGATTTATTAAGTTACAGTATATTAATCTAGTAAACAATGATTAGAGAAATAAGATATATAGAAATTAAAGCCTACTATAATAAAAAGACAGAAGACCAAAAATAACAAACTATCTTTTGTTTTGTCAGAATTGTACAAATACAGGGTTTACAGAATATAGTCCTGATTAGAAACTTGTGTTTCTGTATTCCAGCAATAAAGTGGAGCAAAAAAGTTAGACTTTATTTGGACTTTTCTGCTGATAACAATATAAATCCAGGAAAGTTTGTTAAAATCTTATCTCACTGGAGCCTAGCTGTTCAGCGTGAAATGGTCTCTTTAACCCTTTTCATGAGGATATCCTCAATCAGTAAACTCAGTTACTTTGGATGGATCCTTCAGTTCCAGAAAAATGGTTTGTTGTGCTTGCATAAAATTGTATATTTTTACAATGCATTCTCAGTGAAAATGTTATAAGCAGTTCAATATTAACAAGTGCACCACAACTTTCCTGTTTTCTCAGGAAGCACGCATGTTTTCTCCTTATCATTGAACAAACTGAACATCATGTTTTGGAGAGGGCAAGGATTGGTTGTTTTCATATTTTACTCTTATTCTTAGAAACAGTATATTTCAGAACAAATCAGAAGATGACCAAGATTAGGATAATGCAAAAATAGTCTGTTTGCAAGGAAGCAAAGGAGACTGCATAATCATGTGGCAAGGTTTAAAATTTAATTATTCACAAAGTTATACATTTCCTCCGGAGCCAGAAAAGTAACACCAGTAAGTTTTCTCCCATGCTTTATATATTTAAAAATGGTTTTGAAACATTCTTTTGCAAACTTGTCTATATTGTTCTTAAAACACTCTTAAAACTTGCCTATAATAACATCAGAATCCTATCAAGAGCTTGCATGAGGTTGTTTGTAATACTTATGTTCTTTATTGGACAGATTATTGTTAAAACAATAATGAAAAATAAAAATAAGAGATAAAAATAAGCTCTGCATCAATTAAATAACTAAATATAATTGATTCCAATGAAAAATGTAAATATAAAATTGATAATGTTAATGTGGTGTATGCATGTACAATATACCAATGCTCTATATAAAAATGATTGAAATCACTTTCAAAATAAACCTCTTTGATATGGTCAGTTATTTGCAGGGAAATATGCTTTCAACTGAAAAGAAATATGTATTGAAACATATCCTTGAAACATATCATTAGGCTTGTTGAAAAACAATATGTGTTATTTTGTCACATGTCTCAGCTAACAAGAATTTATATTGCTTCTTGTTGAATTATTACAGAGAGCTGGTATTTTGGAAAACATATAATTATGATCTAGATCCTTTTTATTTTTTCCCCACAATGATGTCAAATTCTTTTTTACTATGATACAAGTAGTTCTTGACTTACAACCACAATAGAGCCCAACATTTCTTTTGCAAAGTGAGACAGTTGTTAAATGAATTTTGTCCCCTTTTATAACCTTTCTTGCCACAGTTGTTAAGTGAATCAATGCAACTATTAACTTAGTAACCTGGCTATGAAGTAAATCTGGTTTTCCCATTGACCTTGCTTGTCAGAAGATTGCAAAAGATGTTCACATGTCCTTGGGACACTAAAACAATCCTAAATACATGTGAAGTGCCAAATGGCTGAATTTTGATCACGTGACTATGGAGATGCTGCAATGGTCGTAAGTGTGAAAAACGGTCATAGGTCACTTTTTTCCAGTGCCATTGTAACTTTGAGAAGTCACTAAATAAACTGTTGTAAGTCAAGGACTACCTGCACATTTAATTCATGATCAGTCTATTCTTGTGAACATCTACTGAAAGACCAATAAAGGAAAATTATTGAGAAGATAAGAGTTTCAAAATAATATAAGGATGAAAAACATTTGGATAGTAAAACAAGATTATAGATCTTGTTAAAATGTATTGATTTTAGTTTAAAAGTTCCATGGCAGGCCATATATCACAGATTATAGAATTCAATATAAAGTTAGAGTTGAAGGACAGGGAGATGATGATGCAGAAATGCAAAAATGTCTTTCATTCTGATGCTGATAATCTTTCCGCAATACATGGATGTTGACAGTATCTGAAACATTGTATTCCATGTCCATCTGGTTCTCAGCACATTTTAGATACACAGATATGCCATAATTGTGGGCAAGTTGTATGTTCATCAGTTGATTATTGCCTTCTGGAACACTCTGAACGTTTGTCACTTGATCTATTGGCGACAGTGAGGGAAATATCTCTGTGGCTTAGCAACTGAATTATTTATCTCCGAATTATCGTCTAGAATAACAAAGATTCAAGAAAGGGAGCTCCAGACCAGTTCCCAGTAGGCCAACAGTTTTGTGAGTATGCATGGTAAATCACCATTTGGAAGTGTTGTTCAAATTTTCTTACTGACTAATTAGAACAGAAGGAAAAGGGTGAGAGGTTGGCAGAAACTCTTTAAGGTACTTTTGAAGTTTAGAGCAGGGGTGTAAACTCACGTCATGGCATTGTCACGTGATGTATCGTGACTTTCCCTCCCTTCGCTACACCAGGCATGGGTGTGGCCAGTGCTTGATGCATCCGGGCCACGGGCTGCGAGTTTGACACCCCTGGTTTACAGTCATGATACAATTTAAGTATTTTAATTGTTGATAATAAGACTTAAAGAACTTTTATTAAATATAGGATGAATCCTGCAACAGTTCTCATGAACTAAGGAAATATTTCAAGTATATCAACGGTAATTGTATATGATATTGTTTTTAGAAAGTCACTATGTATTGTAATATATTTCAGATGAATGTAAAATACATTTAAAAAATAATAATGATCCAGTCATTGACTAAAATAATTTCATTTCACTCGCATAAAGACAGCCTGAGAAAAACAGCATGCAAACTTTATTTTAGGAATTGTAGCACAATATATTTGATATAAATTTTGTTGCTTTAGTTACAGCTGACTAATATGAATACATACCCTTCAGTCTAGGAGATAGAATCTGAAGCAATGTAACTCATGAAAGAGTTTTATGAAGAAAGAATGAGCTTCATAAACAGCTTTAAAAAAAAATCACCTGATATTTAAATATATCTTTTATACAAATAAAATGGAAAACTAATCTCACTGTTTTCAAGTAAACTTACTATTAATTAATTCTTGCTTGTTCTGGTTATTATTATTATATAATATAAACCTCATTCAAATGGAATTTAAGTTATGACACAATCCTTTAATTTTTTTATCACTGATACTTTTTGTAGCCTTTTTTTGTGCTCAATTTTAAATTTTGCTATATATACATTATATCTTGTTAATATTTTTTCATAATTAAACTGGAATAAAATCAAATACAATAGTAGTGAATCTTGTTCTGAAATTTTAAAAGGCTGCTTTTAGTATATTGCAGGTAATGATTGCTAGTAAAACAATTTCTATTTTAACTTAAACTTCAATTAAGTACTTTGCAAGTGTTTTATAAAGTTTCATGAGTTAACAGAAAATGTAATATAATTTTGCTGTATTATTATTAGTTTTATTTCTACTTTATATATTTGAAAACTGTTTTCATTTTTTTCATAACAGAGAAAAGAGGGTTGATAGGGTTACATTACCTTATTAATACTAAAATACCATTTCTATTTTACATAATTTAACACAGCAAAGTATAAAAAGGTGAAAACTGCAACCCCTAGGCATGTGTTTAAAACATCCTCATTTAGATGCTAATTTTGATTCCTGGTATATGGCTTGGTAGTTGGGGAAAAAGCATTAACAAAGGGATAGATTACTTAAAAGGCATTATTAGGCAAATATGTATGAATTTTCTAATGCTGTATGGCCTTTTATGACTGACTTTTATTACATAGAATAACACTGACACATTTGTTTTAAAAGAAAAGTAAAAGTACTATATTTCCACAGAAGAAAAACAATAATTAAATAAACAAAGAATCATGGGGTAACAAATAGCAATAGAAACAACCCCACTTTCTTAAACTGCTCCCACATCATATGGTCTGCTACCAATCAGCATTCTCAGAAAATTGTAATATCTAATGTTTAGTAAATAACTGATGTTTATGAACTTTACAATGCCAAAATTAACATGTATATAATTGCACTGCATTGGCAAAAGAGCGGGTTGAAGAATACAACTGCCAATGACCATGAGGAAAAAAAAACCCATTAAAAATTAAAACTGTTTTATGGAAAAGGAAGGTTGTGCTAAATTAAGCCTATGGCTGTTTTATATTGGGGGTGGGGAAGACAGAGAAGGAGTTAGGATCTATTTGTAGCTCCTGGGCCAGCCTCAGAAATAGGTTTTTAAGTTCAAAGGCATTTAAACATTATTTTGAGACTTTGCAGTAGGCAACTGTCAATAAGGTTGGAGACTATACATATGAAGCTCAAACTTCCTTCTGTCGAAGCTGGCCCTCTTAACAAAAAAATTATTTCAGTGCCAATCCAGGGACAAGGATTGCCTCATTTTAATCCACTTCAATTCTTAGATAACTGCAGTATGATTACAATCACTGTTGTTCTGTTGCATACCAATCAATGAACTGCAATTTACATTTATTTTTTTTCTCTTAAATTGTATTAGATCAGAAAATGTTGATTAAAAATATCTTTCAATAGGAACTTTCCTTCAATGGCATGAAATACAATACCCATTCCCAACTGGTAGAGAAAATAGTTGTGATGGTTAGAGTTCTTAGAGTAATAGATAGAAGGTACTAGGTTTCTAAGGCAGATCTGCAGAAATAATTCTTCTCCAGTTAGTGATCAGGTAGCCCAGGAGCACACAACTGAATCTTGGTAAGAAAGTCAACATTTGTAGGGTCCTTTACTCTGGCTCTGCTAACTTGGGCTTTTGTCTCCTAGCTACAGTCTCACTCCACAGCCAAGTGCAGCCTTCAGACCAATGACTTACAGAGCCTTGATGGTTAGCTATGCAACCAAACCACCAACACTTGGGACAATACCAGCTAGCCATGAAGTCAAATCAAATGAGAACAAAATTTAAATTCGAACAAGTTGTTAATCTTGACAAATGCTTTGTGTCCAAGAGACTGCAAAAGATGGAATAATTCTGTTTTTTTTCACAGACTTTGCTGTTTTGTTTTTTCATCTTTTAGGCTGGGCTACAGCCTAGACAGGAGGTCATTAATTTTCTCCACTCAGTCACCTCTCCCTCTGGAATTAATAAGGCTGCTTATTAATCAGTGACTTCTAGGCTTCTCTTTGCAGAAGAAAGTGGTGAGAGAGAAGAGCTTCTATTTATGCCATTAACTTTCATTGACAAATAAAGACTGCTCTGCCTGCTGGGCTGTCACTTAAGATACTTGGCTACAGCTGAGCCACTGGTACATTTGATATTTTATGGGGTGACAAAAAGAGGGAAAAGGTTAAGTGTGGACTATGCAGTACACATACAATACAGAATTTAGCTGCATGCAGCGAATATGTTCTTTGCCTGGAATCACTCTTCAGATGTCACTTATCCCACATTGCACAATAAGCATCTGTTCCAAAAGAATCTTGCACAGCTGTAAGCAGGTTTGAGATTAAAACTGTAGGAGGCACACCATGTTTTCACAGATGGTCATGCACTAGCATCTTTTATATTCTTTGATAGCCACCAAAGCACTCTTTCTAAATCTCAGTGCTAATTTCTTTTACTTCTTTTTTTTTAACCAGTATCAGCAGGGCTGAGTGCTTTACAATTGCTTATTTGGTAAGAGAAGGACTTTTTGGTAATAGACAAGACCATGGTTGTACCCGTGCTTCGCATTTTTAAATTTTACAGTCTGACTTTTCTTCACCAGTTGATCAGTCCCTGATTTTCTTAATTCCAGTCATCTTGTTGTTTTAATAGAGTATAATCTCTCTCCAGAGGCATCAGTATCCTCAAGATGTTTGGCTCTCTCACTGTACCGGGTAAAATTAAGTAGATATGGAAGGAGAAGAAGAGAAGATGTCATATTGTTTTGTTTAAAAATATTTAATCATATCGTATCAGGATAAAACACATGGGGCACGTGGGAGTTTCATTAATTGCCTTTGATGAAGATCCAGAATCAGTATTCCTCTAGGTGCTCCAGTGATGGTACTCCTTAAAAGGTATCATTCTACACATGGACAGTTCCTAATTCAGTGGTAGAAAGTTCCTAATTCAGTGGCTGCGTGCAGAAAATTCCATTTTAGAAAAAAAAATGTCTGTAAAATTGCCTTATTTGTAGCCTATTAGGACCATCAAATTATTATTCTTTTCTCACCTGTCAAGGTTGTCTTGGACACCAGTTTTGATTCTGGTTACTTCCCTGTAACTAGAATTCGACTTGAATATGTATTTTTTCTTTATTGCACTAATGATAACCTAAATGAGATGACAGTCTGCTTTCTCCAATGTATGAACAACATGGGGTTAAATCTGAGGTTTCTTTCTGCTGCCTTTCATTGCAAAGGACTGGTGGCTGTTCTTTTCAAATTTTATCTTTATGACACCTTTCCCTGTATCCATAATGGACTTTTCACTTAATCAGATTATTATATACACAACAATACAAACTCACAACTGGAAGTTCTTAAGCTGAAGTTGGCCTTCATACACACTGAGTTCTTCCAAAGAACCTAGGTTGGTGTAATGTATCAGTGTAGTATAGGTGAGGATCCAAGCACTGTGGCCTTGTGTAATTGACTGATGGAAACTTTGCCAGCATGCAGATTGCCTAAGTGCTGTCCAAGATATGTTTTATATATATGGCACCTAGTATGCTGACAAGCACTGTGATCACCATGGCTGCTTTATGCCATAATCTTTTAATTTCACTTTTCAGATCTTGATAAGTTGTGATCTTCTCCAATCCTTTGTCTTCTATTCTACTATCCCCTGATGTTGATCCCATCAATTATCCACACTTTCTATTTTTCAACCACAGTTATACTTGTTGTATTATGAGCCAAGACTTTATCAGTTTGTATTTGGAAACACCACAATAATTTTTGACTATTTTTTCAACTATGTATTCCCACCAATTTTTCATTATTGGTCCATGATAATTTTTACAGATGTTCTGGTGAATCATTTTAGTGGCTATGTTATATCATCATTTATATCTATATCTGCTATTCCCAAGTTATAGCTGGACTAGGTTGGGCTGGGATGGCTCCTAATTGTGCTGAACCAATGAAGCTCATAGACACACACTTCTGTGATATACTTGAGCCATTTCTTTTCTCAAGATTATTGGCCTGACTGTAGGTCAGTGGTATGCAGGGAGATTTGTAAAGACCCCTGTTAAAAAGCAAAGATGGGGTTGTTTTGGATGATCAAAACTCTACACATGCAACACATAAAAAACAATGGAAGCATCAATGACACTGTTTTAGACACCTTCTTGAATTTTTTTTACCATACTCTGCAGACTCCCTTGTTCCTGCTGAAACTCTAGAAAGCTACATTGAGATAACTTTTGATTCACAGTCCCTAGCCATGTGGGGCTTTAAAGGTGACAACCAGTACCTTGAATTGCAGCCATAAGCACACCAGCAGCCAGTGTAGCTCACAAAGAAATGGTGTTATGTAGTTGGCATGGTTTATTATCCATTAAGACACATTTTGTCCCTGTTGAAGTTTCCAAATGGTCTTCAAGGGCAGCCCCATGTAAAGTGTGTTACAGTAATTTAAATGGGAGGTTACAAGGGCATGGGTGACTAAGCAGGATCTCATGGTCCAGGAATGGGTGGAACTGGTGCTCTACCCAAAAATGTGCAAAGGCTCTCCTAGCCACAGATCTGTTAAAAAATAAAGACTGAGTGACAATGTTATGTGATTGTTTTAACAGTAAATATATATTAGGGATTTGATTTTATCAGAATATTTATCAGGTATTAGCTGTACCCCAGTTGCCTGCTTCCTAGGGCAGGAAGAAAGTAACTAGTCCAAAGTCACTTACTTGGCTTTGAGCCTAAAGTGAGACTAGAACTCCAGTTTCTAATTTGTTGTCTTAACCACTACACCAAACTAAGATTTTAATTGGAGGTCTTCATGTGTGGTCTTTCAAGTTAGTTTTTGACTCCTGGACACTACTTTGGCCCTCATAGTTTTCTTGGCAGAGTTTTTCAGAAATAGTTTGCCTGAGCAGAGGCTTGGACTAGAAGACTTCCAAGGTCCCTTCTGTTGTTCTGTTATTGTTGCCTTCATAGGGCTGAAAGAGACTCTCTGGCCGAAGGTCACTCAATTGACTTTGTGTCTAAGGCAGGACTAGAATTCAGGATTTCCAGTTTCTAGCTTGATGCTTTATTATCCCAAACTGACTCTTAATTGGAGTTAGGACCATTTAAAAATATCGTGTTGCCTTGAATGAATTAAAGACCACATCAGTTCACCTAATTCTAATCTGGATTGGACTTAATACTGAGTGGAATGCTGTCTACTTCAAATAATACATTTATAAACCTTAGTATACTATATTAATAATATTCATAATCATAGGATGTATCATGCAGTGTGAGTATGCTTCCACTGACCTTTGAAACCCATGAGGTATGATGTGAGGTGAGGTGACTACTTCAAATGCAACAGACTCTTTTCTCTTTTTATCTCCAAAGACAATTTTGTAGTAACCAGACCCCAATATTAACCTTGGCTTGGTCCTTTCAAAATGTTTGAAGAAGAGAGAGCTGCAAGTGATATTTTGGCATAGGAAATCTTGCTTTTAAAGAGAGAATAACTAGCTGAATCAATCCTGTTACTTCTTTAATGTGTGAAAAATCAGTCTTTTGAAGTCATAATGGAAGATACGATATTGCACTCTGGCACTAGGAAGATTCATGTTTTGCAAGGTGTAATTTAAATCTTGACACATAGAAAATAATAGTTCCAATACTCTCTTTTAGCATCAACTTTTTATACTTTGGCATTGACAATTTAGTTCAATTATTTTTTGATGTTTTTTATTTTTAGGATTTCTCTAGTTTATTAACTTTTCTCTCTGAATAATTTAAAACAGATGGGCAAAATGGTTCCCCATGGCACCAGACAGCATAGTCAGATATAAGAGTGGTTATTCTAACCATTTCGTGGGCACAGATTTACTCATCTTGGTATGGGAACTCAAATTATGATATTAAATAATGGTAGCAGCAGTTTTAAAAAGTACTTTTAAGTATGTAACCTGATTGTTGATTGAGAGAATAAAAAAGAATCACTTTCCCCCCTAATATAAATAATATGTGATTTTGTTGATGACTGCACATGCGAAAATAGCTGCTTATTTTACAGTATTATCCGAGTCTTGTGGTTTCAAAGGATTCTTCCTTGCTTATATTTGTGCTGTGGAAAAGGTCTCATTAATATTCATTAGGCTAATATACAGGGGGGGAAACTCAGACAAAATGCTGCTTCTTATAAGAAGGAAGCTATTAAGGTGACAATTTCAGCAGATCACAGAGCACCACAAGGACAGTAGGAAAGGCACAAAATTATACCTTGTTGGTATCTGCAACAGATTTTCCTTGTTTGACCTAAGCAGGGAGGATGTACACACTTCCTTTGAAAATAAGCAACCACTGTTCAGAACATATAACAAGCCCTATAGCTAAAAGAGGACATTTCCCCCCATCTTCATTCAAGTTACCGTTTTCTTTCTTCAAAGCACAAGGTGGGTTCCCTGCAAACCTGCTCCACATAGTTTATGAGTATAACCTTTATAGGGTATGCAGAGATATTGGTACAATACACCGAGCACTGTTTCATGTCTATTCTCACTCTTCTCACTGGCAGCCAGCTACTTGGTTTTGGTGCATTGCATCTTTGTTTCTCTATACATCAGGTTCAATGGTTTATCTGAATAGTTTACCATATATGATTCTCTGATGTATTTAGAAGACTAAATGTGATTCTAAATATCTATTGTCTTAGGGATATATGCCAGGGATGAAATGTGGGAGATTTCAACAGTGTGACTGACCTAAAAGCAATCCTACCAGAAGCAGGATTTCCTTTGTGTACAGCAGTGGCCAAAATTGTGGAAACCTTTTGGGAAAAGTGTATTTTTGAGGTTTGATGGCTAATAACACCACCTTTTTTGGGAATAATACCATAAAAGTATATATCAATGGAAAGATAATTTAATCAAGAATGTAATGCAAAGTTTGTTCAATTATCTGTATTCTATGAAAAGACATACTCAAATAACCAGAAAACGAAGCACAACTTGCTTAGGTTGATGTCAGGTAGATTTCCTTCATCTGACTGTAGCCAATGAGCATGAGTGTCTAGAGACCCAATCAAGTGTCATCTTGTTTTGGCAATGAGCCAATTAGATCACAGTAGGATTCAGTTATTGATGTCATATATTGAAGCTGAGAGGAGGACATTTGTCAGTGTGTTATGTGATCACTATCAAGTTGGTTGGTTTTTTTTGTGTTCTTTCATTTAGTGAGCTTGTAAAACATAATAAAATTAAAGTAATGGTGCAAAGAATTGATTGGTCATCCAGAAAGCAATGTAAAATAGTATTATTAAGTGAACAAGGCTACAGTTATAAAGAAATAAAAATAAAAATTGGTGGAAACTTAACCAAAGGTGGCATTTTTAAGTTTTTGAAGAGGTATAAGGAGACTCAATCACTACAAAACCACACTGGTAAAGGAAGGAAAAGGTGCACAACAGCAAGTGATGATAGAAGAATTAAGAGACTGTGACTACATGACAGAAGAAAATCATCTGGGTGTATACAAGATGAAATGGTGCAATGCAATGTGAAGTTGAGTGCAAGGACTGTTCAGAGCAGACTGCAGGAATTTGGCCTAAAATCTAGAATTCCACAAAAAAGCCACTTTTATCTCTCAAACAAAGGTTGAAAAGACTAAACTGGGTTAAAACCCTGGTCAGAGGAACAATGGGACAGTGTTATTTGGAATGATGAGACCAAGATCTCCCTGTTTGGTAGTGATGGAATAAAATATGTAAGGAGACACTTTTCCCAAAAGGTTTCCACAATGTTGGCCACTACTGTATAAGAAGTTTCTTTCATCTAGAATAATGCTCCATGGATCTGATGAAGTGGAATAGGGGTGTCAAACTCATGGCCTGTCACCTGGATGAGTCACACACTGATCACGCCCATGCCCAGTTTAGAGAAGGGGGGAAAAATCGCAATACATCACATGGCAATGCTGTGACAACACAAGATTGGCACCCCTGAAGTGGAATGTATGATATTTTATCTTTCTAAAGCACTTACCCAAAAGGAAGATGAGCCACAATTGTATGCTACATCCTTCCCTAATGAAACAAAACAAAACAAAAGGCTACCACAAGGCTACTACTTCCACTGTAAGATTCAACATGGTTTGAATAAATCCACCCATCTTAATACGGACACTTTTACAACCTTATTTATTTATTTAGTGTATGGCAATATTACATTAGCCAGGAGACTGACTACAGTGTGAGAACAAAGTAATTATTTAGCTGCCAATAAATTGCTAGTCCATTCAGCTCATGCTTGTGTGCTATCCAGAGTCTTGGTTGTTTTATTTATTTATTAGATTTTTGGCCTGCCTTATTACTTTATAAGTAACTCAAGACAGCAAATATACTTAATACTCCTTTCTCCTTCTTTTCCCATGACAACAATCCTATGTGGTAGATGGTTCTGAGAGAGAATGACTGGCCCAAAGAGAAAACACTGCAGCAAATGGAGTAGAGTGGAGTAGAAAGGTCTAGGTGCTGTTTTCCATTTGTTCTGTTAATCTATATATCAGACTCCTCTCCAGTCTTTCAGTGTACTGCTTTCTGTGTAACCAAAGCAGTTTTATATATGGTTTTATATATGGATATGATTCCATCAAATTTAATCAGTCTTCAAGCTTAATCTATATTTATAAGAGCCCAGTCCATTTATTACCATTATGCTTCAGGTTTTGCAACGTTTTGGTGCAAGAATGTGAGGATCCAATACCTGTTCATTCTCATTTATCTGCTTAGTTTAGCAACATTTGGTTTGTTTAAATACCTACATATCTCACCTTTTATTTATACTATCAATATGGAAATTTCAAATTCCACTTGCTTATCTCCTTGTTTCAGGAGATATACAATTGAACCAATTGACTCTCATTTTTGTGCAACTTTCTATTTAATGTAGTCTTCTAATCTTATCTAAAAGTATCCAGATTTAGAAAGAACTCATGTAATCCCTATCTGAGGAAGAGGTAAAACTTTCTACCAAGAAGTAACATAGATTTAAATATGCATATATTCATGTTGGTAAAAATGCAGACATAGAGACTATTTTTCATTTCAATAGCGAGACATTGCACTCCTTATACTACCAAATATTTGAGGTGAGTGGATTGTAAAAGAGATTATAATTGAAAGTAGGGTCACTGAAAATGTGGATCCATTAGGATCACTGAGATTGGAGTGATTAAAGCCATTTGTTCTTCCAATACAAGTTTCAAACACAGTATTTTTGCTACAGTTTTTCCAGAGCACCCTTTGCTATATAGCAGATTTTTATTTAAACAAAATTTCTTCATCATCTGGAAGATACTAGTACAGTTTAGCATATAGTTTGGAGTCTATTTGTTATTTAAATGTATTTTTATGCTACAAAATGTCAGATTTGTGCTGACAACATTATCCCATTAACAGAATTTGAATGATTCAAAAATTCCCTCTGCAAATAATTTCCAAAAGTTAATTCCTTCAGACTCTTCATCAACTATACTTCTTTACACAAGTCACAATTATATTTAGTCACCTAGCTAACTTCCAAAGAAGAAATAGAATGGTTTGAGGTGAGCCAAAGCCAGAATTCAGCAATTTATTCTAGGAGTTTGCCAGTCCTAGAACTCATACATGCTTAGATAAAATAGGTAAAGGATGTGCAAATAGATCATAAGGATTATTACTAATTGACTGGTGTGGAAGACAACAAGGATAATTATGGATGGATGTCATATTAAATAAACATCTAAGAATTCCTCTTCTATAGAAATAGATGGAACATATAAATGATATAAATGTCAGAAAGGTTTTGATGATTGTTATGCCATGACAGCATAGGCTTGGATAAAGGCATAAGCTCTCTGAAAGGGTGCCATTGTTCCTGACAACAGCACTGTAACAATAATATTTTTCTACCATCTACTTGATGGATGATCAGGTGGGAATAGAAGAAAATGGGTAAGACTGCCTGATGCTGTGTACATGCAGAAAATATACTGTAGACCACTGATGGCCTATATATGGCCAATTAGGAGGAAATAATATAGGGAGAAATATGCTTAAGATAAAAGAAGAATAGGAGGAGAAAGATTGAACATTTGCCCATGCTGCATTTTAAATCTTCCTATATATACACCCTGATTTCCCTTATGTTTAGAACACATCGCCACCATTTCTCCCATTTATCACAAACTTCAGTGCTTAATTTAGGTCTGAATTGCTGACCTTTATTGCTCTATCTCTCTTTTACTGGCCTTTCAATGTAAAGAACTTTAGTGGAAAGTTGTTGACTGTAAAAATACACACACTCCAACTTCCTAGTGACCCAATTCCACTAAAATTGTCACCAGAGGGTCATAATCCTGTATTTCTACCTCTGGCAACATGTTAGTGGGTACTGCATGCAGATTTTTATCACATCCAAGTAACTGGAAATAATAGTCCCAATGGAATCAATAAAATTGGTTCGAATAAAGTTTGCAAACTGTAAACACTGAGGACAGAAACATCCATCCATCCAACCCATCCATAGGGTAAACAGACATCTTGCACTTGGATGCAACAATGTTACTTCCCTTGAGCAAGGCTGCCCATATCAGCAACTTCATACTCTAGGGCCATATATGTTAGACAGTTTTGGTTTAAGATGGATTTCAAAAGTTATTATTTCAAATAATTTCTGTTCTTGAAAAGAATGCAGAAACAGCAGAATCATATTAATAGAGACTATTACAAAGGCAAACAGTGTAATGATCATAGGCACCAATCTTTTTAGATCCCTGTTAGGTCTCCCAGCTATACCTGATATATTTAGACGTTTCTAACTTAGGAAAACAAAAACAAAAACAGAAAGCCAGTATATACATTTTGTAATATACAACCCCACAGGATATTTATAGCAATGCCTTCAGGCTGCATAAAAGTCCTACTGGATTGGTAGAGGCTGTTCTGGAGTGGGGGATCTTGTGTTCATAACAACTTCATACTCTCAAAACTCCAAATATTCTTGAGCTCAAAAGGAATCTAAACATTAGTTATTAACTAGTTCCAGATATTATTTTACTTCCCTGTATTCCATATTATAAAATTTAAGTGTAGCATATAAACATTGAAAACTGATGGCAGAAAAAGACTCAGTGGACCACCATTGAGTCTGTCCTTTGACTTTTTGTTTTCATTTCAATTTCTTTATTATTTTTAATTTTTAATTTTAATTTATTTATATACTTTATTATTTATTTATTTAATTGTTGTTGGATAATATATGTGCTTATCCCATGCTTAATCAGTTACTGAAAATTGACACACTACTGCTGGAAGTTGGTTACAAGCTTCCACAACTCTTTCTGTGAAGTAATACTTTCTAACATTGCTTTTGAACTTGCCTCCTGATAGTTTGAGGTTATGTCCCCATGTTCTTGATTTCTGCAAATTGAATATCAACATTTTTGATATTGTTTTTGATAACGTATAAACATAGAAAACTGTTAGCAGAAAAAGCAGAAGACCAAGTGGTCCATTGAGTCTGTCTTTTGAATATTGAAAATACTGCCTTTTAGGATCCTATTCACCCTTAGTATATTTCAAGGTTTCAATTATGCCCCCCTTTTCATTTCTGTCCTCCAGGCTATCCATATTCATTTCTTCCAATCTTTCCTGATATATTGTGTCCCTCACACCTGGCACCATTTTTGTTGCCCATCTCTGGATTCACTTAATCCCTACTGTAGCCTATACAGGTTTTGCAAGATTGTTTTAGAACATTTAATTAGATATTTTTCTGGGTTTTTTTTAAATGACAGCTCTTGTTATTTAAGCACCTGTATAGTAAGGGATTAAATATAATTCATTTTTAAAAAAAAAACATCTAGTAGTTGGCTGATTTATTAATTAGCAAAATTTTAAAGTTCTAAAACACTAGCTAGTTTCATGGGTCTTAATTATTCTCCAAGACAACATTTCTCAATCTTGATAACTTTAAACCATGCTGGCTAGAATTCTGGGAGTTGAAGTTCACACATCTTAATATTCTAAGGTATATCTATGCCTTGTTATAGAGTCAAAAATGAGCCATGCTTTTGAGTGAGCTTACTGAGAGATGAAAAACTGGGAGAACTCTTTCTCCCATGCTTAAA
Source organism: Oxyrhabdium leporinum (assembly GCA_032468155.1). Classification (NCBI taxonomy): domain Eukaryota; kingdom Metazoa; phylum Chordata; class Lepidosauria; order Squamata; family Cyclocoridae; genus Oxyrhabdium; species Oxyrhabdium leporinum. The sequence continues at coordinate 115,401 of JANHFL010002780.1, read as the reverse complement.
TACATAATCACATTTGCTAGTGGTAGCTTTGAATTCAATTTCATCTCTCCAGATATTCAAACTGGATATTAATCACATTGTCTCATCTACAGTATATGTTGCTGTCCAATATTTAGTCAAAAGTATCCGTTGTTGGACAAACTTTACAGGCTTTGGTATATATGAAACTCAGATTATCAAAGCTGAGGCTTGAGTGTCATGCTTAGGCAAATATACCAGTGGAATTAAATATAGGAGCTGAGTCAGAGAAAGCCATGCAGATGATTGACTTATTACTGAGATGGGGAAAACAGCTGAAAGCAAAGCTGGATCCTAGGGGATTTATTCATCATTCCTTATATATATATAATTCCACCTCTCATCAAGAGTATTTGTATGTACCAAAGTCAGAATTGACCCTTAGGTCATTTCTAAGCTTTGTTTATTAGGAAGAAAATGATAGATTATGGTTTGGAAAAAAATCCAGAAAACTAGATGTGAAGTGGCTGGCCATCTGTTATTAATTTATTTATATATTTAATTTGGACACCCCTTGCCTCCAATTGACTCTGGGCAACTCACAGAAGAAAAACAACAACAATATACACACAACCCAGATTAAAAGGGAAAAAAAACAAGGTGGCAAACAACAGCAACATTCACACACCCTATTAAAGGCTCCAACTGCTCTAAGCCTATGAACTAAATGTTTAGGAGATTCAAGAAGAAAAGCACAGTTCTGCTGTAATGATGTGGTAGGAAAAAAAACCCGAGGAATTCAGCAGTTAAATATATAATAGTTTAAAATTTAAGTTCCATCCATTTCCCCATTATTATCCATTAGTAGCATTATTTAAACAAACACAAAACACACTAAAATACTATACCATTCTTCTGTATCAGTGGTGTTTAGGATTGAACCATTTGAAAAGTCGGTAGAACTATTAATATTTATATTAATTATACTGATCATTGCCTTTATTTTAAAATTTTGCTTGAAAATCCTTTCTGAATAGTTTTAATGAAGAAGTAATTTTAGCTTTTTGGCATTCGTAGTTTACTATAGGCGCTTATTCAGAAGAAAATCCTGTAGATTATAAGTATATAAAACAATCTGTCAATCCTACAGAGTACATCTAGCACAACAACCAAAAGACATATATCAAAATTCTGTAGTAAAACAAACCTTAAATTTTATCTGCTTTGACTTATGTTTTAAAAAGAGCAAAATACTACCTTTTCTTCATTTATAGTATGTTACATCTCTTTATGAACTTCAAACAATTTTTTTACATATCCTAAAGTTGAAAAGCTACTTCTTTTTGCTTTATAGAATTTATTTTTTCCAGTAGCAACAATAGCAGCAACAGTGCTTTTGAAAGAGCTGAAATTGAACTGAAATATAAACAGCACTGAAGAGCAAGATTTTTGTTATGCATGAGGTCCACTGACCATTTTAGAACAGCTGTCAGTGTCATGAAACCAAGCTGATGACAGATGGTGAGCCTGTCCTTGAAAATTTTTCACCTTAACATGTCAGGCTATATAGAAATCCCCTATAATCACTGGGGACCTTCAAATATATCTTGGTACAAGGAGAAATGCTTCTTTTACTTTGGAAAGCTAAATAAAAGTTAAGCAATTTCTTTTTGATTCATAAAGTTTCTCTATACGAACAAATCTATACAATCGATCCATCAGTGCTTACAATGCAGAAAGAATAATGCTTGTCAAAATGCAATGTCTATTTCAGACTTTGAAAAGCAGATTTTGGCTCTGAAGATATGTAAAAGAGTTAAAAGAAAGAAGTCTTAATATATTTCTTCATGTATATTCACAGTCATGTAGTTGTATCAGCAGAATCAAACCAACTTTATTGTGTTGCAATAATAAGGCAACTTTTTATTTTTATTTTTTTTATTAAGAAAAAAAACTGGCAAGATCAAATGCTTCCAAATATGGAGCATTAAACACTATTGAATTTTGGATTCAGGCAATAGAAATCGGCATGTACCAAAGGCTGCTATAGTTTATTAAACATGCTGTGACACTCTATTTACTTGTCTGAATTTTGTAAATTCAATAGAAATGCTAAAAAATACACCTCACATTTTTTTTCTGTTAATGCAAACTATATTTAGACATTGAAGTCACATAAAATCATAGGTGCCCCTCAGGATCTACACAACTTTTTCATGCATTGAAAAGATTCAATAGAAATGCACAGACTTGGGTGGCTATATGCAGCTAGTTCGCTATGAAGTGAACAGCTTTTAAAGACAGAAAGCCAAGTTAATATGAAGAATAGATAAAAACTCATATATATTTCCATAAAATTATTTTCCTTTAATTAAATATATAAAATCAATTCATACAATAATTTAATCAGGACAATTGAAGTTTTACCAAACAATTACCAGCTTTTGAGTACAAGAACTCTTTATTAGGAAGGAGGTGGCTTATTTTTGTTGCTATTATGTGTACCAGATTAAATTGTTGGATGGAGTGATGGACAGCTTCTATACATGCAAATTGGGTCTGATCAGAGGAAGAGCTGTGTACTAGCAATTTGTCCAAGCTTCCTGGGAAGAATAAACAAACAAATATTTCAATAGAAGAGAATATATATAGCTCAGGGTTGAACTGTAGAATTAACACCAGCATTAATACCAGACCAACAATCAAGCAGTACACAATACCTTAGTCAAGGAACTATCAACTCAGACAAACAATCAAATGGTAAGCAACAGCCTAAACAAGGAACTACCAAAAAGAAAACAACACTCCCACCAACATTGACAGGGCAAGCAAACCCCATTCCCTTCTAGCATGGAAGATGTTGCCTAGTTGGGTAATGAGACATCTGCAAGAAAATAAGCTCAGACAGCTCCTTAAATAAATGTTTCCCAATTTTTTATTTATGAGTACTAAAATTACAGCTGTTAAAATCAAGTCATAGTTCAGTTGACAACAAATAACACATATATTACTAACAAATATATTACTACACCTATGGATTTTGAATCCCTCTTCTCCATAGTTTAATAGTTGTTCTTAAAGTACTAGAATGCAATTTCTGGAGAGCACCAAGTTGGGGAAGAATGATGTGTGTGACAGCTAACACATAAGAGATATAATTTATATTTTTCATATGTCTAGAAGCACGGATTTATTTTACTGTAAGGTAAAATAAAGAATAATGAATTAAAAAAATACTTTAGTGAGTCATGACAAACTAACACCATTGGTTTAAATGGAGAATAAACACAACTCTCAATGGCATTAGAACATTAATTTTCTAAATGTAATTCTGCATTGGCACAGCATTTTTGTCCATAGGGAAGGGATAAATCTTTAAGCAATTGTAAGTTGTGCTTTGATGTTCTAAGTCAAGTAGTTCATATATACCAGAACATGGTTATATACCAGAACATGGTTTTATGGGATGGTGATTGTAAATAATTTTATATTTTTTTTCCAGTAAGATTTAAATGAGAAAATTTTGCTGTCATTTCTTCACTGTCAGTAGAAGGTCCTATAATTTGCTTATTTAATACACTGGCTTAAAGGTATTTTGCCACCAAGCAAAATGATTTCATAAAAAAAGATTGAATTGCTCATTATTTGTGGACCCAGAATAGTTTTCATGTTGCATTAGAAATTTCATTACATTTAGATTATTTGCAAATTAAACTATCTTTGGTACAATCCATTAAGTTGTCAGTTAATCTTCTTAAAAAAGACTTGTTTTAAGCTTTATGTAAAAATGTACGGGGGATGGGGGTTGTAAGATATCTATAGAAGATTTGACCAGTTTAACAAAACCATAAATAGTATTTTTATTGTATGAGGAATAAATATATATCTCTTTAGTAAATTAGGATTACAGACAAACAAGTATAATGAATAATTTCATTCTATTAATATACTGCAGCAATATTATTATTTAAAATACTTATACCCTAGCTTTCTCCTAAGAGTGAGAAGTTTGCTGTAATATAAAGAATTTAAAAATACCATCATCATCATCATCATCATCATCATCATCATCATCATCATCATCATCATCATCATCATCATCATCATCAT